>JALIZH010026886.1:410000-477568 GCA_030522465.1 Rhipicephalus appendiculatus
TGCAAGCACTCAGACAGGGGGTTGAGCCGCGAGTTTATTGCGCGTATGGCACAGAGATGACATATAATTCTGATGAAGGGTACAAAAGGTCGCTTTTCAATTTAGAGTACAGCCGCGTCCACGTCTGCTTATGGGCACCGTGCATACGTTAGGAGCCGCCACAGTCGCGCGCTGCCTCCAGCGCCAAAGCGGCCACGGCAGCAGATTTGGTGTGATACGGGAGCAGACGACTCAAGCGGCGGCAAGCCACTGCGCTGTGCTTTGGTGCTTCGCTTGAGGCGTTTTCGTTCCCGTTTGCTTTCAAAAGACGGTAAATTGTTAGCAGCCGTGAGAGAACCGTAGTGTTAGCGCGTGTGCTTTTTTTCGCTAGACTTCGTGCACCCTCGCGAATGCGGCCACATCAAATTCTTGGCGAAAACGACAACGGAGGCGACGAGCCCTTTGAGCGAAACTGCACATGAGTAGAGCGGGCCGCTTCGCTCACTAAACGATCACAGCTTATCACCCTCGGGCTAACGCGGCAGCGAATTCGGCGGCAGCTTGAAACAGACGAGAGCAGCGATTGCACTGTGACGGCCGCTGCGGGGGGTGCTATAGCGGAGCGATGCCTTATGCCTTATGCTATGCTATTCTTATCGTCCAACACTCGCGACTGGCTGATCGCGACGCTTTTTCCGTGGCATCGGAAAAAGGCGACGTTCCGCGATTACTCCCCTGTGCGAGCGGCTGAGAACATCCTTCCAAATCTGCGCTTATGGCCGCTAGAGGCGCCTTCATGAGTTACGTCTGCACGGAGCCTATAGCACGCGAGCAGGCGGCCTTGCTCTGCGGCGTGAGACCTTGCGGCGGTTGCGGGCTCTGACATGGCGTGCCGAGGAGCATGCGCGGCCTAATGATACACTGACCTGCTCTGCACGAGTGACACCGTTGAAAGGTGCGCTTGTTCAACCAAAGAAGCACGCTCCCTCAGGGCGCTTTCTGCAGCTGGATTCCAAAAGATGACGCATTTCGACTGATAACACGCGCCCGACTAGGCACGTGTTATCAGTCGACCGATGGATTGTAATGGTAGAATACCCGTACCGAAACCTATGCGGATTTTTGCCTAAAATAACGTTTTCTTCCACAAACTTCACTAGGTAAGTAGTCGAAATGCGGTCCATTATTTTACAAGTACTTGTTAAGTAAAGTGGTCGCAAATTGGTGATGTCATTTCTGGAATGTTGTTTGTGGATCGGTATCGGCTTGGCACACCTACAATCTATCGGAACGTCACCGGATTGAAGTGATTTTCCAAATATGTCTAAAAGAAAAAATGAACACCACTCGGCATAACGCCTTAAGATGGCGTTGGGAATTTGAACATGTCCTGCGCATTCTTTCACGTCGGTAGCAGATCCCCAATGTCATCTTGTGTTATAGTTATCGCCGCTCAGAGTTGCCAGTTTCGCTTATGATAAGCGGATTTGGGCTTCGTTTTTCGCAGAGTCGCTTGTAGAATTCTGCAGTCGCGTCTTCGTTTGGGGGGGACGCGGGGTTTATTTGCATTTTTTCTAGCAAATATAGTTCTTTTAGTGATCCTCACTTTCATCGATAGTGCGTTTGTCGATGACCTTGCAGTTAGGTGTTGATGTCAGACATACATGGAGGGAATCAACAAGTGACGTTAATCATGCACTGGCATACGTCAATTTGGCTACTTTTCGTGCTTCGTAGTTCCGACCTCACAAAAATAATGCAGCATGTTTTTACAGATTGAGTTAGAACACGTGCTTGGCTTTGATTCTGAAGAGTTTAAAGAAAATCAAAGATGGCGTTTTTTTTTAAATGATCTTCAAAATATTGCATTTTGAGAGACATGTCCTCAGTTGAACATCTCTGGTTAACGTTTGAAGCCACTCTCAGGTATTTCGTTCAGCACACTCGTTCACCAGACATGTGGCAATGTTTTTAAAATCTTTCGGAAGTCTGGCGTTTATACTTACGGAGGAAAAAAAATCTTAAATGGGAGCATTATTGAGCTTTGTGCCGATTTCGCGATTTTTTTCCTTAACAGAACAACATCAAAACTACAAAGTAATAATTTTTTGTCAACACCAACTATCCGTAGTATGTGGCGAAAATATTCCGAACCTACAGCTACAATAGTGTTTTTGTAGCGTCTCATAGAAATCCCATTTTCGTAAAATTCGAAACAGGCGGTGGCGGCTCAGTGTAGACTTGCGAATTTTTTTAAAGAAGGTGAAATTTTTTCTCGCGAAACGAAAAGTGGTTTTGTGGTCCTGGGGACTCTGAAAACAAAATATAGTTTTTGCGGCGAAATTAAAGGGGGTCGGCGGACATGCACCGACGTTCTTATCTGAACACACCCTACTACAGTCATCAGAGTCATGGCCGAGAGCACAGAGAGGCTGCTTAGCAATGGCTAGGCAGGTGGTGTCTGTCGCCCAGGTTGACCCCATTCCTTGATGTTGCTTGCATGTGTTTGGAGGGGGCTTAGTCCGTCTCTCCTTCCCGCGTCCCACACCACCACAGCGCATGCGCGTCCCCTCCCCCTCTCTCTCCTACGCTCACCCCCTTTCTCTCCTCTAGGAATCCTCTACTCTACGGAGCGTCCCACACCCCCCCCCCCCCCCCCCCCAGCGGTATCGCATGCAAACGCACACAATTCCCACTGGTCCAGGCGAGCGCCATAACCGTACACAAGTCCCAGGGAGCAGCCTACACTTCCATTCTATACGAATACTCGAAGACGCACCCAGAGAAACTCGTCTACGTTGCATTAAGCAGGTGCACCAACATTCACAACCTCTACCTCACTAACGCTGCCGGTGACCATCGCTTCCGCCACAAGAACATGATCGACGAATTCAAACGCCTCAACAACCATCGTCTCGACACTGTCACTCAGCGTTACCTCCGCGCTTTCCGAGAAGACGTCAACCCCGAAACGGAGTTCACTATAGCACTGCTAAACACCCGCTCGCTCAACGCACACTCCACAGACATCGAACATGATCGCGTCCTAACCAAAGCGGACGTCCTGCGTCTCACAAAACCGTGGAACGCCCCAAGACCGACGATCAACGCCTACGAAGCGATCGTGTGTACTGAAGAGGCAGAACGTCCTGCCAGTGGTGTCGCCATATACGTCAAACGCCATCTCCACGCAAGCGCCTTAGATCTACAACCTACCGGCCAAGAAAACAACGGAGAGCACTCGGCCGTTACCATCTATTTTGACAACCACAACATCATAGTCATGACAATGTATCTCCCACCCAACATCTCCAGAGAGAACGTCGAACGTTACCTAGAGAAGGCCATGGCACAGTACACAAAGACATACAGCCACACACTCTTCGTACTTGCGGGTGACTTCAACGTGGATATAACCACGAACGACTGGCTCGTCCAACACATGATAGACGTGTACTCGTTGCGACGCATTTCCGACGACAACATACAACCAGTGATGTTCCGTCCTGGACAGAAGAATTCCCTTTCCGAGGCCCGAAAATTCCCAATTTCCGGCATTTTTCCCTGCATACATCGCCAAAAATCCCCGCATATTTCCCTGCACAAAAAAGTTTATATATATATATATATATATATATATATATATATATATATATATATATATATATATATATATATATATATATATATATATATATATATATATATATATATATATAGTGTTCGACGTGTTTCAGGCTCTTCCCATCGCTTTCTCTTCTTTCCTGCCCAACTCAAAGCATCGCCTCTGAGATCGGCTTTTAATACTACGAAGGAGCTACCTTGGAGCTCGCTTTAAGCGGTATGCGATGCGGAAGGAATGCTGTACATGCTCATGCACACGGCCACTGCATAAGTAGAAAAGTTTATTATTGTTTTTTTTTTGTTACTGAGTGACGTGGCGTACATTAATGTGCCTAGCAGACGCTCTGTATCTATATGCACCACATTTTGTACAAAAAGCACGTCAACTTTTCAATAATGGTGGCTAAATATTGTGAAATAAAAGAAGCTTTTGTGGTGGTATTTAACATTTTATTGACTTGATTAGGAATGGTTCTGCAAACTACCGTAAAGAAAAAAAGTAAATAAATGTGAAGTGACTAGAATATATATTGACTGGGTCTTTAAAACCCAGTCAATATATATTGACTGGGTTTTTAAAGACTATGGTCTTTAAAAACGAACCTTAGAGGCTGTGGTTTGGCGCGCTACATGCGCCAGAAACGATTGGGACATGCGAAAGCCTCATGTCCACAGTCTTTTGATCATTATAAAAAAAAATTTCGCCGGCCCTCAAAATTCCCTGCAATATCGCGAAGATTCCCTTTTTCCCTTTCGTCCAAAATGACTGTCGAAAATTCCCTGAAAAAAGGGAAAATTCCCTGCGCGGAACATCACTGCATACAACCGACAACCGTAAGGGGAACGTGCATAGACCTCATCTTCGCAAACTTCACAATGCAAACTCTTCAAAAGCAACCCCTGACGCTACACTTCACCGATCACAAGGCCGTCGTCTTCAAAGCGCCCCGTGCACCGACGCAAGGAATCGCACACGTTCCCTAAATAAACACGCAACCACCACATTCTCCGTCTTCTCTTATACATTCTCATTTATCCTCTCAATAAAATTCCCGCTCAAGCTAACCATCTCTCCGCTGCTTCACATCCACACATGCTTCCCTTTAGCGGGAGATGGGGAAGTTTTTTCTTTCTCGATCACCGCTAGTGACGCCACGCTTACAAATGCACCGTCCTGTTTTTCTATGTTTGCAGCCTCTTTTAATAATCTGGTCAGCTTGTCTGATGAGCGGCTACTTTCAAACCGTGCAACGCATCCACAACCTCTGCAGTGCAGCACTAAATGACCTGATACAGCCGTGTTGACGTTACAATAGTGCTCCTCGAGTCTTTCAATCAGGCACCTGCAAGTTTGGCCGATATATCCTTGACCGCATGTCAGGAATATAGAATACACTACGTTACGCGTGCATTTCACAAAACGTCTGCGGTGGTTCGTGGAACAAGAGGCCGCTGGCATATTTGTTTATTTGTTTATACGTCCACATAGATTCTGAAGCCGGTCAGGGCCAGAAAAAATCACCTGAACTCCTGCTCTACGACCCATCTTTTAGAGATTGTGCCAGATGTGGTGCAAGTATGGTACGACCAGTACATTTTTTGGTTTTATTGCGATAGCAATTGTATGGACACGCTCGGCGGATTTTTGCCGTCGCCGTCATGTGCCGGATATATATATGTCTGTGTATATATAAAGCAGGCACGCAAAAAATAAATCAGAAAAAAAATGCCGAAGCACTCGACCGGGGACTCGAACAAGCGACCCCTTGCTCCGCAGCGCGCTTCGTCAGACAACTCAACCACGCGCCATTCATGCGCCGGCGTAATAACGGCGAGATATTTATATATATATATATATATATATATATATATATATATATATATATATATATATATATATATATATATATGTATATATATATATATATATATATATATATACCATTTACCGTTGGCGGCACGCAGATCTCGGAGGAGCTCCAACGTAGTTTCTAACACGCAGCGCTCCTACATTTTCTTTCAATTGGAAAACTGCCCTTGAGACGCGCAAGAAAAAAGTGGTCGCTTTCTGTACCTACTCGTGATGTGGAACGCGAAAAGTGAGTTTCACTGCAAGGGTGAAGCAATAAATGCGATAGCAACAAATTATAGTGTTATACGAAGTGAGGCTGGCAGCAAACTCTTGTGGATCAGATCTCTCACAAACTCTAGAAAACGCTAGTTTAAGAGAATACGGCTGCTCCAAGGACACTCTTCGCACATTCTCTTCGCGTTGAGAGCGCAGCACGTAGAAGGGTATACAAGCCGCCCGCCGACGGATGCCGAGATAGCGAGATAACGCGCGTGCCAGCAGAGACCGCGCTCGTAAATATCAAACATCGCAGTTGCTGCTCGAGAGAGGTACCCACCCCCTCGCGTTTTTTCACGCTCGTTAAAGACGGGCGGTGCGTTTCCTCCCTGCTTGAGTATTCGACGGCTGGTCTAACAGGATTCTTATTGCATGCGCCTCGGAGCGACGGAGATGGGCCGAATCGTTGGTCTCCGGTTCAGCCGCGTTCGCGCTATTACCCGCGGGTAGAACGTATGGTGCCCTGGGGGGCTCTTCTCAATTTGGACTTTATACATGACATGACAGCGACGGCAAAAATCCGTCGAGACTGTCCATGTGATTGCGGTCGCAATAAAAAAAGGAAAGAACGTCGGGAGCATCTTGGGTCATACGCCGCCGCGTGGCAAGAAACGCAGAAGGGTCACTAAAGGCGCCGCAGTTTTCAAGTGTATGCCATTCTGCTGCCAGGAAAAAACCACTCACGCAAGAGAGACACGAACACCAAGACATGGGCGGCACTTCCAACTGATTTATTTCAAACATGTCAAGCATGTTTCTAGCTGTTAAGAAGTCCGACTCGAGAATTATCAGCAAGGCAATTAGATCGTGTAACGATTTAAAACTTTCGAAACTTTCCAGAGACATCAGTAATGCAAAAAAGTCCACACTGAGTGTCCTCTCTGAGGTAAAACACACAAGCCGGATATGTCGTTTAGAACGACGGTCAGTGAAAGAGGCACTTGGAAGCTTCATATTAGCCGATACTTGTTAAAATTCCTTAATTCTTTAAGCATAACTGACCATTTTATGACGAGCAATTCGCATGAGGTAGTGCAATTTCTTCAGGAAAGCCACAACATTTGTATCGCTTTCTCTATTGATGTTGAGGATCTATTTTACTCGATTCCCCATAATGGGCTTTTTGTAGCTGTGAGGGCGTGCACTGAAGAAAACGGCAGAATACAGCTGGTGTCACGGTGGACCATTTTCTAACGCTTTTTGAATTTTACCTAAGGAGCACTTTTATTCTGTTTGACGCCGCGTCTGCATCGACTAATGTATAGCGTCCGTCCTTTGCAATATTTTCCTAGCTAGTGTTGATCGCCAGCATGCCGGTGCCTTTAAACTACATCACCGTCTCCATATTTTGTAGACTTTTGGGTATGTGGATGACTTTTTAATATTTATTAACCGGTTTGGTTCAGCGGAATGTTACGGCGACATTTTAAACATTTTCGGACTGCATGGAAACGGTCTTGATTTCACCCATGAACTACCCCTTCGGAACTCGTGACAGTTTTTGGATTGATGTTTAACTGTTCATGACAGTCATGTTTGCTGGCAATATTCACCACGCGCAAATAAAAGGTTGGTTACGTGCGATTCAGCTACCTCTAAGTTGATAAGGCATGGTGTTGTTCTGCTCTGCCTGGATTCTGCGCTCAAGAAATCGTGCATTCACACGATGCAGGTGGTCTTTGACAAACAAGTTAGGCACTTTATTATGGCAGGCTTCCCTGGTTCGTTGCTCACGTCAGTGGTGGAAACTATCCTGCAGATTAAAGGCAGCAAGAAACCGGCGGCAGCAAGCACGTCTACTAGCGCCCCACGGTATGTGGTTTAACAGGAACGGTTCGCGCTCGCCACAGCAAATGAGAAAATCGAATATTAGCATAAAAAGAATGAGAAGCGAATTCTTTACATTTAACAGTGATTTCTAATCGCATTGAAATTTCAGCCATTTTCTTAATAAAAGCGTAAAATCACAATTGTTAAAGCTTTATTCCTGCCGCGGTGCCCCTAGTGGACATAGGTTAGTGGTAGCTAAAACGAAATACTATTATACATATAACCTGTTTGAACTACAATGATCACTTTCACTATGTCAATTGATGGACGGATGAAAAAAAAAAACTCTATTAATTGTCCGGCAGATTAATAGCCCGGGATCAGGTCTCCAATGTCGGGACGAGAAGGCCTTGCCTCCGCCGTTTCACGGGCCTGCTGGACTGCCCAGAGTTGGTCGGTGAGCTATGAGCTGCGCAGAGCGGCTTCCCACCTCACCGAGAGAATGTCGGGACTAATACGTTTGGCTTTAGCCTCACATTCCCAGAGCATGTACGTAAGCGTAGCAGTGTGTCTGTCTGGCAGAGCTTACAGACGCTGGTGATAAAGATCTCGGGGCACATTCGGTGATATATTAGTAGATTAGGTTAAGTGTTAGTTTGCAGCTGTCGCCAGGTAACTGCTTGGGCTCTGCATAGAGTTCCACGAGGCGGAGGATAGCATCGCCGGGCCAAGTAGAACGCCTTGGTCAATTCGTTGTATCCCGTAAGTCGATCCCGGTCCGCATATTCTTCGACAAGGTCATTCAGAGAACTTATTTAGCCATCTTCCAGATGACGCTTCCTGTATCCAATAAACTGATAATGATTAGTGGGGTTTCGTGGCGTAAGGGCCATGGGCGGCCAAAGAGCGCCACGTCTTTTCTGTGACCAATGAAGTGGTTATAGCGCTATATCGCGCGTATATTTGTCTCGATAGCCTCGTAATGGCAGCCATAGTGTAAATGAGGAGCGATACTTTTATAACTGAGATAAGCGGTTCCGAAAGTGCGCCAACCATTAAGCTAACCGAGATATGCGCCACGCGATAAGATGCTGGCACGTCGTGCGCGCTCTACCAATTTAATCGAAACGGAGGGAAATGCGAACAGCTGATGGCCGGCCATTATTATAGGGACAGTAACTGCGCTCGCTCGACGCTGATTGGCAAAGCGTCAGTGCGGCGGAGCTGTTCAGTGCACTGCGGAGCATTCGGCACCATCCGCCGCCGATCCGCTGTGATGGCGGCGTTTCCTCTCGTCGAGCGGGAAACGATAGAGGGTCTTTCTTTGGGCATCCTACTTGCATTCTTCATTCGATAAATTTTTACCAACTGAATTCCACTTTTTCGATGCTGGTCGACAATGTGGAATTGACCTGGTAAAAATCAGCTGATAGCATCATTACTGTGTGCAAGAATAAAAACTGATCAAAACATATTGTCCCTGTCGTAGAGCTTTCGTACACAAATCAACATTTATTACCAGCTGTCTTTCGAATTACGTGCTTATTACTTGGTGGGATAGGTTGAACAAGGAGGAGGGACTGTTGACTGTCGACATGAGCGACTGTCGACTTGAAGTTTGAAGTTTGAAGTTTATTTACAGTTTTGACAATACATGACACATGAATTGTCATGGTGCCGGAGCAAAAGGCGCGTTTATACACGCCTGATTAGGCTCCTGGCACCACGAGTACAGCAGACAACAGCGGACAACTGCAGGAAAAGGAAAAAAAAGAAATACACACATAGGCCCATACATATATATGTATATATATGAGCATGTACATAAATGGCACAGTTACTAGTGTACTAGTTCAGTACATCAAAATAAAGATCAATAAACCGAAAAAGTACAAACAGTAAATAAAGATAACACTGTTTTTCAATAATAGATAAGATATATTTTTGATAATACAATAACAAATGAAGAAATGAAACGAGAATTAGTAACTCTATGTAGCACTCGAACAAAAAAAATTATTTTCCGAGAAAGTATTGTTTTGATGTTTTTCTGAATGATGACATAATTAGAGAACGTTTCATAATATTGAGTAACGCTTGTTCATCATTGAGAAGATTAGGAATTAGCCATCGCAATAATTGGCTTCCGTAGTTGGTTCGTATTTTCGGTTTAACAAGCTTCCTAGGTCTTAACGTGTAATTGGTTGTGGCATTGGCGTACGTCGAAAAGAAGTTCTCGCGGTTACTCTTGTATTCTAAAAATGCTTTTTCTGATAATTTTTGTTTGTACATATTCCTAATGTGCAAAATACTATCCTGCTGAAAGTACTCAGACGTGTGTTCACACATCGAGAGCTGATGGACCACACGAATACACCTTTTCTGCATCCTTAATAAGGTTTCCATATTCGTATTAGAAGTCACCCCATACAAGTAGACAATAGTGCAGTCTGGAGTGAACAGTGGAAAAATACAGCTGAAGCTTAAGCTTTGATGGTAACAATGTGCGATGTTTACTCAACATGCCGATTATTTGTGCTACATTCCGTTTAATGAAGTTAACGTGATGCGTCCATCGCAAATTCTCATGAAAAACTACTCCCAAGAACTTGTACTGGGAAACTCTTTCAAGTGGTTGTGACATAAATAATAAGGGAGATACAAACTCAACTGGCTTGTTAATTGGAGCAAAAACCATATACTTCCTTTTTTTAACGTTCAGGCTGAGTTGATTAGCGGATAACCATATTGATAGTGATTCTAGCCAATTAATAATTAAAGGAATAAGGCTAGAGATGTTATCAGAGGAGACAAAAACGTTCGTGTCGTCGGCATACAATACAATATCTGGCGTTCCTGGTACTGCTACGATATCATTAATGTAAAGAAGAAAAAAGGTGGGACCTAAAATAGAACCTTGTGGGACACCATACCTAATATGTGCAACGTCTGATTTAACATCGTTCATTTCTACAAACTGGATGCGGTGTGATAATTAGTTGCGCAGTAATTCCAAAGCAATACCTCTGATTTTATAAGAAGGTAATTTAGAGAAAAGTATGTCGTGCTTAATTGAATCGAATGCTTTATTAAAATCTAAGAAAATACCTATCGTGTAGTGTTGATTTTCTATATTGGCAATAATTTTATCACGTATTTCAAGTAGCGCGGATTCAGTGGACTTACCACTCTGAAAGCCATACTGATGTGTTGATATGAGGTTATGCTTCTGTAGATGTCCAGATAATCTAGAGTTTAATGCATTTTCAATAATTTTAGAGAATAGCGGTAGTATCGATATTGGCCTGTAATTGCCAATGCAATCAGTGGCACCGCCTATATGAAGGACGACGACCCTGGCTATTTTCATGCTATCTGGAAATGTGCCTGTTGAAAACACAAGGTTTGTTAAGTCACAGGTAACATCACACAATAACTCTGCAACTGCTTTTATTGGTGGTACTTTAATGCCATCATAACCACAAGCGGAGCTGTTTTTTAAGTTTTTAATAATGCGCACAATTTCTGTGGGTGTAACAGGACTCAGGTACATGGCATTCTGGAAACTCGCGTTAATGTACTTTGCAAAGTTATTGTTACCTTCGAATCAAATGCTCCAAAAGATAAGAAGTGCTGATTGAATACTTCTGCGAGGGGCTTACCACTCAGGACTTTATCGCCAAGCGTTAGCTCCTGGGGGAGGCCGCTCTTTGTTGGCCGCAATAGGTCCTTAAGGGTACTCCATGTTTTCTTAGGATCATAAAGAATATCAGTAAATTTGTTGGCGTAATAATCAACTCGTGATTTTTTTATGTCAGCATTTAATTTATTTCTGACTTTTTTAAACTGTTTAAGCACTTCGGTGTTGTAAGGTCGAGCTCTGCGAGACCCCCCCCTCCTGCCAACGCCCACATTCCTGGGCTTGTAATGTCGCGCTCTTCGGGACACCCCCCCCCCCTCCCCTCCTGCCAACGCCCAAATTCCTGAGCTTGGACGAGCTACACGACAGGAGATAGGGGTGCGTCCCCAAGCTATGCGGGTGCGTCGGACGTGACTCACCCCTCTGCGCCTTGCTTGCGATTACCTGCCCAACCCTTTTGCTCCTTCTGCTACCTGCCCGATCCTGGCCGGTGCCGATGACCGCAGGCAACGCGGACTGATGGAGGAGGGGGGATACAGGGGATAAAAGGAGCGGCCCAAGAGACCGCGACGTCTTTTGCTACTGGAAAGCTTGCCGGCTAGACACCGGCACTGCAGCTTACGGCCCCACTGAGGGTCTTTTTCCTTTTACTTTTTGTCATATTCCTGTACATAGTTCTGTACATAAAGCTTGTTTTAAAACGTCCAGCGGTGAAGGCGTCTTCTTCCGAGGCAACGTCACGAAGACGGCGGCGATCTCCATCGCGAAGCGTGGGCCCGGCCTTGCTTCGCGCCCGAAAGAACCTGGCCGAACGCTCCACGAGTTCGGACGAAAATTTACTGGCGCAGTCGACAGGATGGTGGGGTGAGGGACCAGCCCGGGCACCATTCGGGTCCTACGGTTTTGTGACAGGGAGGGTTCCCTGTCCTTTTCGTGCAGATGGTGTGTGGCAAGGTGAACTTGCGACGACTGGACTGACTGCCATCACACGATTTTTCAAGTGAACTTTTTCAAGTGTGCCGCCTCTCGGCAATTTGAGCGTGTGCGGGTGACATGTTTACCTTCCTCATGTTATGTTGCCTGTCGCGCGAACCTTTTGTTTTTTTTCATTTGTTGCATCTGTTTCATGATGAACAAATCTTGGAAGGAGGTGTAAGGTCGCGCTCTGCGAGACCCCCGCCTCCTGCCAACGCCCACATTCCTAGGCTTGTAATGTCGCGCTATTCCCCCCCCCCCCCCCACAGACAAGGCAGTGGGGGGGGGAGGGGGGGCTCTACTCTCCCCCCCCCCCACCGCTGAACAGCAGTAATCAGCAAAATGAAGCTGCTCTGTTATTATGGTAAATCTAGTAACCAATTTAGGTTTGCGACGTCAAGAAAAAACTATAAGCGTTTAACGTTTGGCGGGAATGCTCCAAAATTTCCCCTTCTGTGTGAAGAACTATCCTGCATAAATATATGCAGACGCGCTGAACTTATACTAATACGATATAGTTGCTGCACCCCTTTATGCAAATTATGATTTATGGAATTAATGTGGGAAAATGCAAAGTTATCGCGTTCCAAGACGCTAACATTATGTCTATTTACCTCTTGAACAGCGTTGCATTTTATAACCTTTGTCTTTCTATGAATATTTATATGCCATATACATCATGTAACATTAACAGGAAGATTGTACAATTCTTTCTGACTACAACCGCACAGTTAACATATGAACCACGACATGCCGCCTTTCCGCTCCATCTCTAGCAGCGCATCGCAATTTCCGCCTCTTGCGCTTACTTCATAGAATATACCAGGGCAGCGTGCTCTACGACCCGCTATTTTATCACCGCACTATGGGTCATCCCTTTGGTTATCGCTCTGAGACCATTCTATATTGTAGAACGATGCTTACTAGTCTGTCGGAAGTCTGCTTGTTATTCTGTACATTTTTGGTTGTCTTTTATGCACTCTCAGCAATGCTCTACATAAATAAATAAATAAATAAATAAATAAATAAATAAATAAATCATTTTTTGCAACTGACCTGTGGCTTGAAGAGCCAGATGGAAAGCATTATGATCTTATTTCTATGTTTTCGCACATTCAAAATGGTATTTATTTTAGAAAAATTCGATTCATATTCCATTTTTTCTATTTGGCTACAAATTTTGCGATAAACTTAAATTGAATGGCTACTTTGGCTACTTTGGCTACTTTTAGCTTGAATTCTGGCTCCTTTTCAAGTCTACCCAACGGCAACCCTGCTGGCCGGTGCCGATGACCGCAGGCAACGCGGACTGATGGAGGAGGGGGGATACAGGGGATAAAAGGAGCGGCCCAAGAGACCGCGACGTCTTTTGCTACTGGAAAGCTTGCCGGCTAGACACCGGCACTGCAGCTTACGGCCCCACTGAGGGTTTTTTCCTTTTACTTTTTGTCATATTCCTGTACATAGTTCTGTACATAAAGCTTGTTTTAAAACGTCCAGCGGCGAAGGTGTCTTCGTCCGAGGCAACGTCACGAAGACGGCGGCGATCTCCATCGCGAAGCGTGGGCCCGGCCTTGCTTCGCGCCCGAAAGAACCTGGCCGAACGCTCCACGAGTTCGGACGAAAATTTACTGGTGTGTCTACATTTCATAAAATCAGAAAAAAGTTTATCTCTCGCTTTGATTCTCTTAACAAGTTCATAAGTAATCCAGGGCTTCCTCGCTTTTTTAAACTTTCTAATTTGTACCAAAGGAAACGAATATACATAAATTTCAATAATTTTCTCAATGAAAGTATTGTATAATAGGTTTCCATCACAATTTTTACCATTTAAAATTTTAATTCAATCTACCGATGCGATGTGCTCACGAAAATTATCTACAGCACGCTCAGTTATCATCCGCGTTGTTTTGGTCGAGTGCTCTGCTACAACATGCGATAATGAATACTTGGAAATGAAGCAAAACAAAGGTAAATGGTCACTAACTGCACTAACAAGCACTCCTGCTTTTACAGCACTTTTCTCTTGGTTAGTCAGACAAAGTTCAATCAAAGTTTTACTAGAGGCGTTGATGCGGGTAGGCAGAGTAATATTGTTCGAAAAACCGTACATTGATAGAAGGTCAACAAATTCATTAAATTGTGTATCACCAGATTTTAGCAAGTCAATGTTGAAGTCACCTAATATAACAACAGGTATGCCAAGGTACTTCAAACTTCAAAACTTCAAACTTCAAACTTCAATTTTCTCGAGCTAGCGCCCTGCTGTAATTGTGCGACTGTCGCAGGTACCTAGCAACACGGCCGAAGTAATCTAGGAAGAATCAATTAGATAGCTTACTAGTGATCTCGTTAGTAATTACAAACGATAAAGGGTGTTGCATTTGTTCTTTTCGATGCGAAGCATCTTAGAGCGGGGTTCAATCCGGTGGTGTGCGCCGTGACCACCCTTACTGCGCATGCGCAAACCCTTTCAAAAAAAATCACAGCATATCCGCGGAGTGAATGATGATGAGTGGGCGAAGCTCCGGAGGTACATCATCAAAGACGTGACGGTGGTTGGTTGCATGTGGTCAAACGATATGCATGTGAGACCACATCGCGATGCCATGTGTTGTATGGCATCGCGATCGTCATCGTCATCAGCGTCATCGTTATGACGCATAGTGGGTACATTCCATGCGGTGTGCCGTGATGGCAGCGTCATCGTCATCACACAGGGAGATACTGCTGGTTACGCAGTATCTCCCTGTGTGCTGGTTACGCAGTTACGATGTGTATGTGAGACCATATCGCGATGCCATGTGTTGTATGGCATCGCGATCGTCATCGTCATCACGGCACACCACATTCCATGTGGTGTGCCGTGATGGCAGCGTCATCGTCATCACGCAGGTGGCTACTACAAACGTGGGACGCACGACCCACGGGATAAGGAGCTTCGCCCCTAAAAAAATAAATAGAAAACCTCCTCTCCCCGTGTCTCTCCTCTAGGCATCCATCCCCGCGGCGACCACACCCTCACTGCGCATGCGCGTGCCCTCCTCTCTCCCCTCCTACGCTCCCCCCCTCTCTCCTCTAGGCATTCCTCTGCGCGCCGTCCACACTCCCACTGAGCATGCGCGTTCCCCTCTCTCTCTCTACTCCCCCTACGCTCCCCCCCCTCTCTCGCCTCGCGACGCCGACGCAGGCAGCGTCTGCTAGCGAGTTTCTTGATTGAAAAAACCGACTGCTCGCGGTGCACAACCGTTCTCTGGCCACCCCGTATATATGGCTCTGGATCTTGACCTCCAAGGTGGTGCCGGTGGGAGATTTCTCCTGTGCGTTGTTGAACAAAAATTGCCCATCTCCCGCTAAAGGGAACCATGTGTGGATGTGAAGCAGCGGGGAGATGGTTAGCTTGAGCGGGAAAAACGTCGCCGCTCTCGTTTCGTGGCAGCGGCCCGGGCGCTCATCGCGGCGCACTCCGTCATTTTTATCCCGCGGTGCCCCCCAGCGGAGTATGCAGCTGTCGCACCACCTGTCGCGCGCCGCTCCGCAGAGAATTCCTAGAGGAGAGAATGGGGGGAACCGTAGGAGGGAGAGAGAGAGGGGGACGCGCATGCGTTGTGGGGGTGTGGGACGCGGGAGCCGCTCCGTGGAGTAGAGGATTCCTGGAGTAGAGAGCGGGTGAGCATAGGAGAGAGGGGGGAGAGGACGCGCATGCGCTGTGGGGATGTCGGACGCGGGCGCCGCTCCGTAGAGTAGACGATTCCTATAGCAGAGAAAGGGGCTGAGCGTAGGAGAGAGGACGCGCATGCGCTGTGGGACGCGGGCGCCGCTCCGTAGAGTAGACGATTCCGCTTGTTTGCGCTGCCAAGTTGTCATAAAGGATTCCTAGAATAGATAAAGGGGGGTGAGCGTAGGGGAGGAGAGATAGGGGTAGGGGACGCGCATCCGCTGTCGGGGTGTGGGACGCGGGGGGCCGCTAAGTAGAGTAGATGATTCCTAGAGGAGAGAAAGGTGGTGAGCGTAGGAGAGGAGAGAGAGGGAACGCGCATGTGCTGTGGGGGTGTAGTACCCGGGACGCGGGTGCCGCTCCGTAGAGTTGAGGATTCCTAGAGGAGAGAAAGGGGTTGAGCGTAGTAGTGGAGAGAGAGGGGACGCGCATGCGCTGTGGTGGTGTGGCACGCGGGAAGGAGGAACAGACTAAGGCCCCTCCAAACACATGCAAGCAAGATCAAGGAATGGGGTCAACCTGGGCGACAGACACCACCTGCCTAGCCATTACTAAGCAGCCACTATGTGCTCGCGGCCATGACTCTGATGACTGTGATAGTGGTTGACGGCCTTCATATTACTACAGTGTTCTGGGTCGCATAATGGGTGCTTCCCTACTCCATGAAAGTGGCCGGACGCGGGACAGATGCGGGACGGACATAGCCCCGAGCATAAGGTGCTTCGCATCTAATAAAAATTCGCAGCGTGCGCGTTAACTAAAAGCGGACTGTGGGTCTCTGTGTCCAGTCGGAGTCTTCTGTCTCTCATTGCCCATTAGCAGCGATTGGCATGTTCTAGTAGAAAAAACTGCTCCATCACTGCCTGCTTTGCGCCTCCCCAGTTTTCTCTCCTGCGCAACGCTGCGATGAGCGCCAGCGTCAACGCCGCCGCCAGTGTAAGCGTTAGCGCCCGCTGCTTCACATCTGCACATGGTTCCGTTTAGCGGGAGATGTTTTATTGGGTGATAGCTCAAGGCTCCCGACAGGTAATTACATGAGGGGAGGGCAACAAAATGATGGCACTGTTGACGAATTAGGAAGGTGAGGGAAGACACTCGGTGGCATATTTACAAAGCGCTGCATCACTCATGTGCACAGTGCTCTGGGAAGGCCATCGTGGGCAGTTCGGGCGACTGCAGGAACTGAGTGGAGTGGGTTTGGGTGGCGATTACTCAGTTCAGGTGGTCTGTCCAAGAAACATGATGAGCCGGCTGAGTCAGCCGGCTGTAATGAGGTGATAAAAAACTTGTGTCAGAGGCATAAGACAGAGGTGGGACGACGGCAGGCAAGAAGCAACAGCTGAAGATATATTCCGCGGGCAAAATGTGAGTGTCATAGGAGTAATCTCAAAAAATAAATCTAGAAAAATGGTTCTGTACAGATTTGAGAGCTTTAGTGAGATTACATTGGGGACGGTTAAAGAGAGCATAAGCGTAATCAAGTCTATAATCGCACAAGCGTCTTGTAGGCAACGAATTTTACTAGTGCTTGTTTCACGGCGACACGGCGGTGAAGATAACCATGAATTTCGTTAGCTGAAATGATAATGAATTCATAATCGATAACCTTTGGTGATTGAGAATGTCCAAGTACGTAAAGGGGCCCTGCATCTAAATTTCACCCACGGAGTTTTACGTTGCAGCGCGTTCCTGGTATCGCCCTGAGATGAATGCATAAATAATTTTGGAGGCAGACGCACGCACACAGAAGTCATTGAACTTGCCAATTCAAAATAAATGCTGGCTACAGAAACTTGCATACCCTTTCGTATTTCGCTCACTCAGCCTGGTTGTGGCTGCTTCCAATCATAACGCGGCTTACGTTTTGCTTTGCCAAAACGCCGCAGCACACGGTTACCTTCCTGCCGCAAGCGGGCCCCGCCATTTCTGGCGGATTTGGTGCCACACAGTTTAGCAGACGACTCTATGTTGACAAATGGGAGATCAAAACGCGCGAGAAACGATGAGCTCCTGCGATGGGACGAGCATTGAACGCAAGCTTCCACGAGGAAGCGATAATTATAATAATTGTTGGGGTTTAACGTCCAGAAACCACGATATGATTATGAGAGACGCAGTAGTGGAGGGCTCCGGAAATTTCGACCACCTGGAGTCCTTTAACGCGCACCTAAATGCAGAAGACTACAGAAGAACACAGAAGAATAGTGCAGAAGAATACAAGTGCCGCGCAATTTGAACAGGTTCAGAGATTTGGTAGCTTTGCTGCTGGCAAACACCGGCCTATAATAGCAAAATATGCGTTTTTAAAAGATAAGCAGAGCGTTCTCGCTTCAGCTTATCAACTAAAGCGATCCAATTTTCAGTACGCGAAGATTTCTCTTTAACTACACTACAAGCCAGAAGAAAGTTTATCGAATTTGCCAACAATAAAAACAAGCCCTACAAACAAGTTGTTGATCGTCTTCGCAGGAGCGATAAAACGTACACCTATGATAGTGCTACTAACACAGTAAAGCTGTATACTAGATAGCAGAGGCACAAGTGTGCGCAAGTCTCTAAAGAAATTCGGAGTAAATCTGCACCGGCTGTATCTGTTTTCTTTACTAACATTCGAAGCTTACTGCGCAAGCGTGATCTCATTTGTTCGTTTCTAGAAGATAGCCTTACTGATGTCCTTCTGCTGACTGAAACACGGCTTCTTCAGGATGTTGATGACAATGAAATGCTTCACGGGAATACCAACTGTTATGTTTTCCGGCGTGATCGTCAAAGTAGACGTGGGGGAGGTGTCTTTTTTGCTAACAAAAAAAGGGACCATGTGTGGATGCGAAGCAGCGGGGAGATAATTAGCTTGAGCGGGAGGAACGTCGCCGCTCTCATTTCACGGCAGCGGTCCGGGCGCTCATCGCGGCGCTGCACAGGAGAGAGAATTAGGCGCGCGCGCTCCGTCATTTTCATACCGCGGAACTACCGTGGCGCCCCCCAGCGGATTATGCAGCTGTCACACCACCTGTCGTGCGCGCCGCTCCGTAGAGGATTCCTAGAGGAGAGGACGGGGGGGGGGACCGTAGGAGAGGAGAGAGAGGTGGAGGGGGCGAGCATGCGCTGTGGGGTGTGGGAGCCGCTCCGTAGAGTAGAGGATTCCTAGAGGAGAGAGGGGGAGAGGACGCGCATGCGCTGTTGGACGCCGGAGCCGCTCCGTAGAGCAGAGGATTCGTAGAGGAGAGAGGGGGGAGAGGACGCGCATGCGCTGTGGGACGCCGCTCCGTAGAGTAGATGATCCGTAGAGTAGAGAAAGGGGGTGAGCGTAGGGGAGGGGACGCGCATGCGCTGTGGGGCGTGTGGGACGCGGGGGGTCGCTCCGTAGAGTAGAGGATTTCTAGAGGAGAGAAAGGGGGTGAGCGTAGGAGTGAGAGGAGGAGAGGACGCGCATGCGCTGTTGTCGTGTGGGACGCGGGAAGGAGGGACGGACTAAGCCCCCCTCCAAACACATACAAGCAAGATCAAGGAATGGGGTCAACCTGGGCGACAGACACCACCTGCCTAGCCATTGCTAAGCAGCCTCTTTGTGCTCTCGGCCATGACTCTGATGACTGTCGTAGTGGTTGACGGCCTTCATATTACTACAGTGTTCTGGTTCGCATAGTGGGTGCTTCCCTACTTCATGAAAGTGGCAGGACGCGGGACGCCCAGACGGGGGATACCTGCTTTTGTCATCGATACCTGCTTTTGTCATCGATACGAACTCAAACTTAGAAATTGTCTTGGTGGCGTGCACGAATTCTGCCACAAAAATACTAGTAGGCGTACATTATCGTCCTCACTATTCTGAACAGTCATTTATAGGTCACCTTCGCAGCAGCACCAGATTAGCTATTGAGAAATGCCACACTAATAATCTCTATCTGTTTGGTGATTTCAATTTACCACAAATTGACTGGACCTATTGTTCATACACCTCACAAATGTCTCCTGACTTGGTGAATTTCGCCCTAAATTTTAATTTCGCTCTAATAATCAACCAGCCAACACGGGGCCATAATATTTTGGATTTATTACTTACCACAGATCCTGATAATGTAGGTGAAAGCTCTTGTCTTGAAGGGTTCACTGACCATAAGCTTGTTAAATTATCAATAAACATTCCTCTCAATGTCTCGGGTAAAACTAAAAAAGTGATTAGAGACTACAGTAAAGCCAATTATAGTTGTATGAATTCTGACTTGGAAGAATTCTACAACGACACATTCTTGCCCTTATTGTCAAGTCGCACCATCGATGAAAATTGGTCATTGTTTAGAGATAAGATTACTTTGTTAATCGACAAATACGTCCCTGAAATTTCCACATTTAACGATAAGAGAAACCCATGGTTTAACAAACATTTGCGAACTTCGAGGAATCGAAAAAATCGGCTGTATAGGACCGCGGCGCACACTTCTAGTGCCTCTGCTTGGAATGCATATAAGCAATGTCTTAAAAGTTATACTTCTACGTTATTCACTGCTAAAGACAAGTATTTTAAACCCGACCTACCTTCGTTATTAAAAATGTAACCCCAGAAAATTTTGCCAACAATTATCACCAGTTTCTTCTGTTACAGATATTACGTTGAAGGGCAAAAATCAATTACCTCTCCCAAAAGATCAGTGTGCAAGTGCGTTCAACACGTTTTTTCTTCTGCCTTCACACGGTAAGATCATTCTAGCATTCCTGACTTTCCGGAACTTGATTACCCCTTCATGGCACCCGTAGATTGAGGGCATCACTAAACTAATCAACAACCTCAAAGTTTCTACTTGTAGTGGTCTAGATAATATCAATTCAAATATACTAAAAATACAATTTCCACGTCCTCTCAAAATTATTTCAGATTTTCAGGCAGTCTTTGTCTACCGTTCAGCTCAGGGACTTGAAAATCGCAAAAGTTATTCGTGGATTTAAAGCAGGATGTAAAGGTCAGGTTGAAAAGTATCGCACCATCTTGTTAACCTCTATCAGCTGTAAATTACTAGAGCATATCATTGCTTCTCACATTTAAAGTCATCTTGAATCAAACAATTTTTTTTAGCTCCACACAACATGGCTTTAGACAAGATTTATCTTGCGATACACACTACTAGAATTCAGGACAAACCTACAGACGACCTTGGACATGAACACACAGATAGATTGCGTTTTCCTAGATTTTTCGAAGGCCTTTGACCGTATCGCCCATTGTCGTCTAATCTACGAACTGTCTTCCCTTAAATTAGACTTCCTAACGCAACCATGGCTCGTAAATTTTCTTTCATTTCGTGAACAGCTCACTTTTGCAAATGATTTTCATTCAGATATCGCAGAAGTCACTTCAGGAGGGCCCCATAATAGCGTCTTCGGCCCTCTACTTTTCCTAATCTTCATCAACAATCTGCCGACTAACATTTCATCCCGCATACGCCTTTTCGCAGATGGCTGTGATTTACCAAACGATCACATCTTCCTCTGATCATGTGGCCCTTCAAAGTGACGTAGACCTCGTTACCAGTTGGTGTATTATGTGGTAAATGAGCTTGAACACTTGAAAGCGTAAAATAATGTCCGTTTGCCGAAACATCCCGGTTTCCGCTTTTTCATACAAAATTAACAATAGCGAAGTATTTTGAACCACCTCATACAAAAAAAAAAACCGGCAGATTCCACGCACTGTGGGAATCGATGTAATGCGATGCAGCCAGCAAGGAGCTAATCATGCTGTGCGTAATATGCATGTCATCATTTACATGTTACGACCTCTCATTTATGTTCGTCAATCAGTCACGTCGCGCAATACCAATATTGGTGTACATCAAGCTAGCGAACTGGACGCAAGCGCACCATGAGCGTGGCATGTAAATGGCATTGTAGATGGCATGCATGCCAAGATTTTCATGTTACCACCTGCCCCTAATGTTCGCTATACAGTAACGTCCCGCAATACCAATTTTGGTGTATATCAAGCTAGCGAAACGGCCGCGAGCGTGCCATGAACATGGCATGCAAGTCATGTCGCACATGGCATGTCATGATTTCGATATTACCATTTGTCATTTATGCTCGTCATACAGTCACTTCACTCACCAAATTTGGTGTATATCAAGCTTGCGAAACGGCCGCGAGCACGCTATGAGCGTGGAATGCAAGTCATGTTGCACATGACATGTCATGATTTCCATATTACCATTTGTCATTTATGCTCGTCATACAGACACTTCACTCACCAAATTTGGTGTATATCAAGCTAGCGAAACGGCTGCGGGCGTGCCATGAGCGTGGCATGCAAGTCATGTTGCACATGACATGTCATGATTTCCATATTACAAATTGTCATTTATGTTCGTCATACAGTCACGTCACACAATACCAAATTTGGTGTATATCAAGCTTGCGAAACGGCCACGAGAGTGCCACGAGCGTGGTATGCAAATCATGTGGCACATGACTTGCATACCACTCGCGCGTCCCGACTTATTTTGCCGACGGGTGTGCTACATTCATTGCACAAATCCATCTCCTTTCCCTCTACACACACTGAATCGCATGTCAGCACGCATGCGAAATCAGCGCAGCTTATGCGTATTTTTGGCAAAACATGCGCAATCAACCTATCTGCTTTGCCACAAGCAATCTCACTGTGGAATGGTCTTCCCGACGTGATAGCTTCAGTCCCTAACAACAATGCGTTCCGCGAGCAACTACTCTCTCACTACACCTAGCATCATTTCATAGACATTTACATTGATGTGCATTTAATTAGTGACTACATTTACTTTGTAATCAATGTTTTATTTTGCTATTGGTGTCGCTGTTACTTTGTACCCAATTTGTATAGTTCAACTGTATACGTTCTCATTTTTTTCCTTTTCTCTGTATGCCCCCCCTTAATGCTCTAACGAGGGCCTGTAAGGTATGTCAGATAAATAAATCTAAGCACATGCGTCTCGCATTTTCGCCTCCATCGAAAATGCGGCCGCCGCGGCCAGGATTTAATTGATCACGCGTCCTCCGGGTCAGCAGTCGAGCACAATAACCACTAGACCACTGCAGCGGGTGACGAGAAAGGGACGAGCCTTCCGTTGTCACGTATTAGGAGAAGACGCCAAATGTTCCATGCACGCCGCCAAAACTGATGCCACTAGATCGACGAGGGCCTTGCGTGAACTCGCATGGAATATTCTAGTGCACTCTAATGCGGTGGAATGAGGAACGCGCGCGCACAGTTCACTATTCGAGAGCGCTACCGATGTCAGAGTGTTACAAAAAAATCACAGCATATCTACGGAGTGAATAATGATGAGTGGCCGAAGCTCCGGAGGTTCATCGGTAAACCGTGAATCTTCTGTGAAATGCGCCCATTACATCATCAAAGACGTGACAAACACTGTGTGTATATGTCGCGTGCTGCCGTGCCGACGCAGCGACGACGACGAGGTTGACGTAGGCGCGAGGAGGCGCGCGAGGAGGCGCGCGCGGGCCGTGGAATAAAATCAGTTGGTTTTGGTAACTCGATGTAGCAGCATCCTTCTTCTCCTACCTCTCCACTACAGTGGTGACACCGGTCCATGGAACAAGATTCCAGAAGCTTCCAGCGGGCACCCACACCGATTCAACCAACCTCTGACCCGCCTATCACCATGGCGCTACAACCCGATGACACCACGGCGCACTGCACCCTTTTACCATCGCCATTTCCCGAATTCTGGCCACGAAGTCCAGCAATCTGGCTCATCAAGATGGAGGCTGGTTTCTACCTCCGTAACATCGTCTCGCAGCAGGACAAGTACGCCATCACGGTAGCCATGCTTCCTCCTGCTCTGCGATGCGTTGTGCCTCCTCCTGGGCCACAGGCATATGACGGACTTCGAGGTTTCGTGCTAGCCCTACCGCAACCGGCAGTACCACGTCACCTACTACCTGCCATGCTAAGCGCTGGTTTCGAACCTCGGCCCGTCACAACCACGCCGCCCCAGCAAGCCAAGTCATGCTGTTCGGTTCCACCAGGATTTGGCGCCACCACATCAGTCGATTCACAAGTAGCCGCAAAATTAACGCAAGACATCGCTTTCGATGCGGCACCTGAGACGACGCTGTGCACGTCACGTCCAACGAACGAGAGCCGTCTCCCGCCAACAGATTCGTCCATTACACCTGCCATTGCCGACACAAGTGTTCATCTGCCAGAGCAACTCATTGAAGTAGCACCGACACCATCATGCGACGTACCAACGCCAGCGGCCGTTCAAGAACTCGCCGAAGGTCCTGATCCCTCTCCATCAAGTGAACAAACAGCTGTGTCCTCAGACGCCGCCGCGCCACTTGAGCGTTCTCGACGCTCACAGCATGTACGCTCCAGCCAACGGGTGACGACCCCTGGAGCTCGTCTTTTGCGCTCCCACTCTATTTCCCCGACCAAGCGCCGCTGCTGCAGAGTTTCAACGTTCACCTTCTTCAGTGGAAGACGCCAGCTGAGACGCTTCTTGCGCCGACGCATCTCCGTCCCAGCGGTTCTTGCTGGATGGGCAAGTCGCGTGCGACTTAAACGGAAACGTGAACGCCGTGTCGTTTTCGTTCAGACCGCCAATTTCCCCAGACCGCAACGACGCCACTCGCCTGCAAGCACAAATGCATCATCTGATACCGGACGACTCCAGGTGCACTACGAGGTACATACGAAAAGATATGCGACGCCTACCTTCCTCCATCTCGAACGCACCGGCTCACACAATGCAATCGTGGATCTCAACCCGTCCTCTTCGCCACTCCGAGCCCCGACCTCCCGAAGAAAACTGAAAACCCGTTCGCCACTCCACCTTATCGACCTGGACTGTCAAATGGACACTTTTTGGCCACGACTCCGTCTATACGGCGGGGGGCCCTGTCGCGTGCTGCCGTGCCGACGCAGCGACGACGACGAGGTTGACGTAGGCGCGAGGAGGCGCGCGCGGGCCGTGGAATAAAATCAGTTGCTTTTGGTAACTCGATGTAGCAGCATCCTTCTTCCTCTACCTCCCCGCTACATATATATACAAGAAATTTATATTTTATTCGTGAGCCGTGATTTTCCGTTTTGTTTTCGTTTCTTCGTTCGTCGTGGTTACCGTTTACATAGGCCGTGGCTTCCGTTCCCCCTTCATTATAACGGCTTTATGGTCGGTGTAATGGAGGGAGAGCGATTCCTGGATGGGTCGTAGTTGAAAGTTTGCAAAGAGAAGATCGATGCAGGTTCCTCGGATGGTGGTTGGTTGCATGGGGTCAAACGATATGCATGTGAGACCATATCGCCATGCCATGTGTTGTATGAGCCAACTGTTTTTAGTGATGTCAACGTTGAAGTCACCCACCAGTAGGGTAACGGGACGCGTTTATTCTTCATCGTCATCAGCGTCATCGTTATGACGCATAGTGGGTACATTCCATGTGCTGTGCCGTGATGGAAGCGTCATCGTCATCGCACAGGGATGGCTACAACGACGCGGGACTAGCCTATGCCCTAAGGAGCTTCGCCCCTAAAAATTGAAGCTGATGCACAAATTGGTGTCCGTTACAGCGAAAGCTGTTATGAAATCGCAACAAGGGTCGTTCCTGCGCCGTAGTTGTCCGCCGCCGCCGCCGGTGTCCGTAACCAATATCGCACGAAATAAGAAAAAAACTAAATAAATAAAAAACACCTATGACAGAATGGGAATCGAACCCGGGTCTTCTGCGTGGCAGCCCAGCGCTCTACCACTGAGCTACGCCACTGCTTGAAACTGCGGTGCAAACTGACCCTATAGACGTCAGACTCTGCCTAGGCGGCGCTGCGAAAAACGTCGCCACCAGCGCTATCATCGCAGCCCTGGCCATAACTGGGTAGTGCAAAGAGAGCCGTCCGCAAGCGAATGTGCGTAGGCCACTATAGAACCCCCCCCTCTTTCGCTCGTGCTGAGGGCTGTTTCCTGAAAATCAAGGACCTGGAAAGCTTCTTCCGTCAATCCACCCTCGCTTCAGAAAAGTAGGAAGCTCATCAAAGTGAACTGCGGCTACAATGCAAAAGATGTTTCAGCTATTTCGGCGTGCTGCAACTCGCAAGCGAGCATCGCATGACATCGAGTTCAAGGCACTCCGACGTGTGTTCTGCAACGCCTTAATGCGTTAAATTTGGGCATATACATAATGCCAAAGCGATGAAGTACGCACACGAGCAATGTTTCTTATACGATCAGTGGTACAAAGCTCGCTGTATCAGGCATGAATAGTCCCGGCGCTTTTCGCCTTTGCAGTGCATTCTCCATCCATCTCTCGCTTTCTGTGCGTTGAACTGTTTTATTACGCATCCTCGAATGTACTGTTGACGGTTGTCTTACGTTTGTATATACTGCAAAAGGGGATACGTGCGTGTCCACTTTCTCGGTGTACAACGAAAGGCAAAACCGTGGCCTCCGAGATAGCTCCGGCAATCGCAGAGACCACGGGTGAGAAAAACCTGACGGTGGTCACGACCAAAATTTTGCGATTTACTTATATGACGCACGTGTTAGCATTCGCTAGCCGGAACTTCGAACCTTCAATGCGCGCACGTGCGCGATGCTGTGTAATGACGACCAGTTAAGATTGTGGGTGGTCGCGGAGGGCGCGATGTTTATGGCGCGCTTCACCAGTCTGCATTTAACTGCTGCACGGCGCGCACCGCAGTCTGAGGCTCTGCTGAGCTTCATAGTCAAGGTTACCACGGTTCTACGTCAAGGCTACTCAAAACACTAACATGAGACCCACATTATCACACTTTCTCATGCGACCGCCTGTGGAGAACGCGAGTAATTCGCTTACCCAGCACGTTCGTAACGACCCGTACCCAGAGCTCTCGCTGTTCTGATTCGTGCAACAGCTACAGAAGTCGGTAAAACAAGTCCTTTACGTCCGTGGCAATTCACAACGCAACAGTAGCTTCGACTGAAGCCTTTCTTCGTAGCGCGCGGAGCTGTTGCGTCTGCTCTTGTTTCCACCGTCGTTCTGGCGCGCACTTCATGGCGGTTCGGTTGCGCGTCCGACTAGCGGAGATAAATTCGTAGCTATTTTTCTGAGTGCTCAATGCGCCAACAGACCAAATATTTAGGTTAATTGTTGTTTCCACCTCGCTAGTTGCACCCGGTTGCACAGCAAACTGTGCAAGGGAGCCGCACTTTGCACTACCCAAAACTCCTCCGACAGGTGGCGTTACGTGTCCGCAAAACTCCAGAGTCTGACGTCTATGCAGGCTTCTTGTCGGGTAAGGAATCGCGTTAACGTGTGTTGTAAATCGTTTTAGAACAGTAAAGTAAGAACCAGGCGTCACGCAATGCGAACTGCGTAACGAGTGGGGCGTTCAGTGCTCCAAGCCATTACAAAAGCTTGAGGCAAAATTCTTCATCGTCGTCAGCCACAGCATCAACAAAGTGCACATAATGCGTTACAAGAGTGTAGCGGGTACCGCGCTTTTCTGAAGAATGACGAATAATGGCATAGTAGACGCTTCCCCACTACACAAAAATTATGATTTATGGCGTAGTGGGTACCATACAAGTGGCTTGTAGTAGTTGCCCCAAGAGTGTTTTAAAAAGGCTCTAAAAAGGCCGCTCTCCCAGCTTTCGCTGTAGCTGTGCCTGGCGGTTTTTTGGTGCCTCAAACCAGTATTAATCCAAAATACGGCTGGAAGGGGACGATGGAAGCTTGCGATGAAAAAAATCCGTACACAGGGGTTCTGTGCTCGAGCCGACGTTTCGACAAGTGGACTTCTCTTCTTCAAGGTTAGAACTGATTTCTAGGCTAGAACTGAATCCAGAACTTCAAGGCTAGAACTTCAAGGTTAGAACTGAATCAGTTCTAGCCCTGAAGAAGACAAGTCCACTTGTCGAAACGTCGGCTTGAGCACACAACCCCTGTTTACGGATTTTTTCATCAAACAGGTATTTGGCATTTCAAAATTTGTAAATTCCTCACAATGAGTACATCGCAAGCAAGCGCAACACACTCTTTCAGCCAATGAATGTTAACATCATTGGCTGACCGATACCTCGCTTGCGGCAGCGGAAATCGTTCATGTACAACGCTGTAGTCGGCGCAGAAACCAATGTCGGCAACAAATTAAACTCTCAAACGATTTTTTCTCGACATTTTGACTGGCGCCACAGCACTTACCGAGACCCATAGCAAGGAAACGGTCGATAAAGACGAGATGCGTAATTTAGGGTGCAGGGCCCCTTTAAAGGAATCCATGCTATATATAGTGCACTCACCAATCATCGACGTTGAATGATGTCGTAAGGTCGGAGATTATATCAAATGTGTACAGTGCCAATAATGTTCACGGACGGGAGCCATGGAGTGTAGCTGTACTGATTATGAAAGTGATCCTTTTGCAGGAAAGAGACGTCAGGGAGATTGATAGCAGGGCAGTACAGGACACAATAACCTATGAAAAGGACGTATTACCGAGGTTACCGTTGATAGCATTTATGCAGCTTAAGTCATTAGTGGTCATTAATGCAGCTTAAGTATAAGAGCAGCCCGAACACATTGCATTGGGGTACACCAGTCAGAACGGTGCAAACAGATGATGTGAAACAGATGATGTGTATATAAGACTTCCGAACTGTTTTCGATTAAATAGAGAGTGTCCGATCCCACAACTAAGAAGCCGATGAATGTTTCGAAATGATTTTTCATAACATCAAAAAGAGGAACACTCACAGAGATGTAGAGGGGGTACTGGAAGAGCAGAGCAACCGCATTACTCTCGCCAGAGTTATTTAACTCCGTGGGGGGAGCCGTGGAGATTACTCTTTCCTGGAAGGCAGAGGAAAAATAGACTGCGAACTCTCTGATACTCTAGAAGAACTTGTTTTTGGGCGAGTTGGTGACTAAGTTTGCTGAACATTTTGTACGTGGCGCAAAGCTGGAAACATGAAAATGGGGCGGAGGAAAGAAAGAGACAGAGGAGCGCCAAACTACCAACTGTTTATTGCCATCGCGGCTGAAAAAACAGGTAAACTTCCACGCATGCGCAGTTACGAGGAAAGGTTACTCCAAACATGACATCACGTGAGCAGTTGATTAAAGAAGGACAACTCAGATTGAAAGAGTACAATGGATGTGTCACTGACACAAGCGGACCCGTTTCTTCTAATATGATACGCCTCAAGTAGTTCCCTTGCTGTTTGATCTCTGCTTTTGCCGATAATCCTAGCTTGCGCAAAACGTGGCACACACGAGCATGACTTGACATGCGCAGGAAGGTGCACCATCACTCTTACCAATGCTGTTGGCATGCTCCCTGAGGCGGTCGTTGATACACCGTCCCGTTTGTCCGATGTACGTCTTGCCCTGAGTTGTGGCAAGACGTACATCGGACAAACGGGACGGTGTATCAACGACCGCCTCAGGGAGCATGCCAACAGCATTGGCAAGAGTGATGGTGCGCACCTTCCTGCGCATGTCAAGTCATGCTCGTGTGTGCCACGTTTTGCGCAAGTTAGGATTATCGGCAAAAGCAGAGATCAAACAGCAAGGGAACTACTAGAGGCGTATCATATTAGAAGAAACGGGTCCGCTTGTGTCAGTGACACATCCATTGTACTCTTTCAATCTGAGTTGTCCTTCTTTAATCAACTGCTCACGTGATGTCATGTTTGGAGTAACCTTTCCTCGTAACTGCGCATGCGTGGAAGTTTACCTGTTTTTTCAGCCGCGATGGCAATAAACAGTTGGTAGTTTGGCGCTCCTCTGTCTCTTTCTTTCCTCCGCCCCATTTTCATGTTTCCAGCTTTGCGCCACGTACAAAATGTTCAGCAAACACTGATACTCATTTTGAGCTCCCGCTCCACGCAACTCCCACACCGACGTAGCGTGAGCAGGATCGGGAACTACCTCCCACGCAGAGTACAAACCAGCATGAGCTTCTGGCCGAAGCCGCACAATGATATAACCTGTCTCTTAACCATAATCATCCCAGCGTAGACGCCACGAATGTCACTTAGTGTGCAAGTTAATGGGACAATTTTCTGTGATAACAAAAAAAAAAACAACATTTGTGACCGTGACCCTTTCGTTGCTGAAACACCAGCAGCGGCAGCTTCGAAGCCGCGAACAGAAGCAACTTCTAGCGCATCGCCGTAACTTCGTTTACGACAAAAACTAATTGACACTGGAATAAGGTAGGCCATAAACGCGTTACTGCAATAAAAATAAAGGAAAAAAATGTTTATGTGGAAGATTCGAATCTGCCACCTTCACATCCTCAGTCGGGGTCTCTACCACTACGCCACGCTGCAACACGCCGGTTTACTGCGAAAACACAAGTGAAGACAGGGCTCACCGTTTGGCTTCGTCTTTAGCGGTCTTATACTGAAGATAGACGCGATCGTACATTCGAAAAAAAATTCGCGTCTTCATAACACAGGAACTGCTGCCGACCACGAATGACATTGAATAACGTGTATTTTCTCGCGCAATCGACGATATTGCCACGCGCGTTTCTAATTTTCACAGTATCTATATTTGGTTTTCGCCCACAAAGACTGTCAGCAATGCTCAGCGCAAACCGCGCTTCTTTGTTCGAGAAGCTTCCCGATTATTGTAGATCGTTTTGTTAAGATTGCACGCAAGACGCGAACACTCGAGCTTATTCCAGAGCTTGTGCGACAGCCAGTGATAAGGCTGGAACATTCGATGCCACACGTATAAATGCCGACGCACTTCACTGCTCGTCAGTTGTTCGACGGCCGACGCTCCGTTCGCCGCTATCTGTGCCAGTGTGCATAGCTGTAATCTGACTTTACGTTTCACGGCCACAAGTTCGGCCAAATAAACAGTTTCTTCTTTGACCCGCTGACTGTTGCCTTCGTCGACGTCACGACCACGTGGCATCTGGTGGAGGTGCTTCCCGGTCCATGTACCGAACGCCCCCCCTCCAGCCGTGAGCCAAGCCCACTCCGTGAAAAGGAGATCGACGCCGACGCTGAGCAGTGAACCAGCCGCAGGCAACAAGGGCTACCTCCAGAGTCCGGGCCCCTACCGGATAAGACTCGAAAGTCCAAGGCCACGACCACTACTGCGACAACTATGGCAGCCACTGCACCAACTCCCGGAACGGTCGTGATGCAGCAGCCAAGGGAGCCACCGACTTTCCGTGGATCATCTTTTGAAGACCCGGAGACGTGGCTGGAGACGTACGACCGAGTGGCCAGCCTCAACCACTGGGACACGGAAGAGAAGCTACGTCGCGTCTACTTTTACTTGGAAGACGCGGCAAGGACCTGGTTTGAGAACCGCGAGTCAGCACTTCAAACCTGGGATCTCTTCCGCGACGCATTCCTGGGCACGTTCACGAGCGTCGCCCGCAAGGAAAGGGCCGCTTCTTCGCTGGAGACACGGGTGCAACTACCAAATGAGAAAGTGGCGATCTTCGTGGAAGAAATGACACGGCTGTTCCGGCACGCTGACCCCAACATGCCCGAGGAGAAGAAGGTCAGTTTGCTCATGCGAGGGGTCAAGCAAGAACTATTCGCTGGGCTGATGCGGAACCCACCGACGACCGTCCAGGAATTCCTGTCGGAAGCAACAGCGATCGAGAAGACGCTGGAAATGCGAACCCGGCAGTACAATCGCCCAACGAGTCAAGACAGCCCAGCCGTTTATGCTCTCGACGACTTGCGCGAAATGATCCGAGCGATCGTGCGGGAGGAACTGCGCAAGCTGTTACCCTCACCGCAGCCGCAAGTGGACTCCATCGCAGAGATCGTTCGAGAGGAAATCCAGCAGTCGATGGGCACCTCTGAACCGCCACGGCCCCAGCCGCAAGCCATGAGCTACGCAGCTGCAGCCCGACGCTACGCTCCCGCTCCACGCCCACGTCAAGAGGTCGCACCGCCGCATTTCCGCCGCACAGCGCCGCCACCACCACCGACGCCATACCGTCCACCCGCCGGCCAGCACTACGCTCCGAGGAAGACCGACGTTTGGCGCGCCACTGACAACCGCCCGCTCTGCTACCACTGCGGGGAGGCCGGCCACACGTACCGCCGCTGCCAGTACCGACAGATGGGGCTGCGCGGATTCGCCGTCAACGCGCCGCGTCCGCAGCCAGGCAAACGGCCTCGCGACATCGACGACTACATCACCGGAACACAGTGGACACCCCGACGACCTTCCCGCTCGCCGTCGCCCGACCGCTACATGTCACCGCACCGCGGGCAGTACACTGGCCCAAACCGGGGCCGGTCGCCTAGCCCGTATCCGGGAAACTAAGGGCAGCAACCGATGGAGGTGCGGTTGCTGTACGACGAAATGCCGAAGATCCTCCGCGGCCGCCGACGACGACAACGCGACGAAACCTGCAGAACACGACGCTAAGCAGACGAAGCCCTGCCGGCGAAACGTCGCGGACCGACGAAGACGTGACGACGCAACAACGATGCAGCGCAACAAATCGACGCAGCCGTGAACCGACGCCCCGACCCAACCGCAACGCACGACGACGAACCAGCGACCTCGACGTAATATTCGATCGCCACAACGTCACCGCTCTCGTCGACACTGGAGCCGACTATTCCGTCGTCAGTGGGCCTTTCGCGACGAAGCTGAAGAAAGTGAAGACTGCTTGGCAAGGCCCTGAAATCCGGACCGCTGGCGGTCATCTAATAACGCCGGCCGGTGTTTGCACAGCAAGAGTCACCATCAATAACCGGACTTATCCCGCCAGTTTTCTAATCCTACAACACTGCTCCAGGGATGTGATACTCGGGATGGACTTCCTAAGTCAACATGGCGCCGTGATCGACCTGAGGTCTGAGTCAATAACCCTAACCTCAGAAAACGCACTGCCGCCCCACACGATGCCAGCGACCCATGCTTTACATTTGATAGATGAGCACGTCACCGTTCCGCCTTTCTCCAGCGTCATCATTTCGGTCGGCAGCGAAGAACCGATAGACTTGGAAGGCGTCATCGAGGGCGACCAGCACCTGCTTTTTAACCGTCAGATTTGCGTCGCAAGAGGCATCGCTGAGCTGCATGATGGCAAAGCTAAAGTAATGCTTATAAATTTCAGCCACGAATACAGGCACCTCAACATTGGTACGACGGCCGCCTTCATGCATGAATTCGTAGACGCCAGCAACGCTTTCACCCTCAGCGACGCCACGGAACCTGCTTCGACGAATCGAGGTCCCCAACCAGTTTTCGACGTGAATCCGAGCCTTCCGAAGAACAAGCAATGCCAGCTCGAAGCCCTTCTCCTGCAATTCAGGGACTGCTTCTCGTCGTCGTCAAGGATCCGACAGACTCCACTCGCTAAACATCGCATTATAACAGAAGAAAGCGCCCGCCCAATCCGCCAAAGCCCGTATCGAGTTTCGACACGTGAACGTGAAGCCGTTAAGAAACAGGTCGACGAAATGCTACGCGACGACATCATTCAGCCGTCCAAGAGTCCATGGGCGTCACCCGTGGTCTTAGTGAAGAAGAAGGACGGAACCCTACGCTTCTGCGTCGATTATCGTCGCCTGAACAAAATCACGAAGAAGGACGTGTATCCTCTCCCACGCATAGACGACGCCCTGGATCGACTCCATAACGCGATGTACTTTTCGTCGATGGACCTCAAGACCGGGTATTGGCAAATCGAAGTCGACGAGAGAGACCGAGAGAAGACTGCCTTTATCACACCAGACGGCCTCTTCGAATTCAAGGTCATGCCCTTTGGTCTTTGCTCGGCACCTGCGACGTTCCAACGTGTTTCAACGTGTGTTCTTCGTTGAGAACATCGTGCTTCGACACGGCGCCCCAGAGGTTCTCATCACCGACAGAGGTACGGCGTTTACGGCTGACCTAACTCAGGCGATCTTGGGATACAGCCACACAAGCCACCGCCGGACCACCGCGTACCACCCACAGACCAACGGCCTCACCGAGCGTCTCAATAAGGCCATTGCCGACATGCTGGCCATGTACGTCGATGTCGAACGCAAGACGTGGGACGCCATCCTCCCGTACGTGACCTTCGCGTACAACACGGCCCTACAAGAAACGACGCAGATGGCGCCATACAAGTTGGTATACGGACGGAGCCCGGCAACGACGCTCGACGCCATGTTGCCAAACGTCACCGACGAAGCAAACATCGACGTCACCGCCTTCCTACAGCGCGCCCAAGAAGCCCGACAACTAGCCCGCCTCCGCATCAAGAATCAACAGACGACCGATAGCCGGCGCTACAATCTTCGACGACGCTTCGTGGAAACCAGCCCGGCGATCGTGTTTGGGTGTGGACGCCGATACGCCGACGCGGACTAAGTGAAAAACTTCTGCGACGGTACTTCGGACCGTACAGGGTACTTAGACGTCTCGGCACACTCGACTGCGAGGTTGTCCCCGACGGGATTACGAACTCTCAACGGCGCCGTGCGCGACCTGAAGTCGCCCATGTCGTGCGCCTCAAGCCGTTTTACGCGCGTCAGTGAACCTGAGGACTCTACTTTTTCATTGGACTTTCTTGCTTGTGCTTATTGTTTATTGCGCTTTCTTGATTTATTTATTGTTGCATGCATTTTCCCCCCGTGTTCTGTTTTAAGCATCGGGACGATGCTTTTTCAGAGGGGGGGCATTGCCACGCGCGTTTCTAATTTTCACAGTATCTGTATTCGGTTTTCGCCCACGAAGACTGTCACCAATGCTCAGCGCAAACCGCGCTTCTTTGTTCGAGAAGCTTCCCGATTATTGTAGATCGTTTTGTTAAGATTGCACGCAAGACGCGAACACTCGAGCTTATTCCAGAGCTTGCGCGACAGCCAGTGATAAGGCTGGAACATTCGATGCCACAAGTATAAATGCCGACGCACTTCACTGCTCGTCAGTTGTTCGACGGCCGACGCTCCGTTCGCCGCTATCTGTGCCAGTGTGCATAGCTGTAATCTGACTTTACGTTTAACGGCCACAAGTTCGGCCAAATAAACAGTTTCTTCTTTGACCCGCTGACTGTTGCCTTCGTCGACGTCACGACCACGTGACAATATTTCCACGCGCGTTTCTCGTTTCAATTTTGCTGTATTCGGTTTACGCCCACAAAGACTGTCAGACCACGCCTCATTGCTCGAGAAGCTTCACGAGTGTAGTAGATCGTTTTTAACAAAACGTGCGAAAGACGCAAACAATAATAATAATGATAATAATAATAATAATAATGATAATAATAATAATATAAAATAATTATAATAACCGGGGTCTCACGTCCCGAAACAGTTAGTTTAGTCCAGTCAAGCTTATTCCAGAGCTTGCGCAACCACCAGTGATAAGGCTGGAAAGTTCGATGCGTGATGTGTAAAAGACGGCGCGTCTCAACGATGATCAGTTTATCGACGAGCGACGCTTTGTTCGCCGCTATAATTGTACAGTGTATGTTGCTATAGTGTCACTTTCCCTTTCCCGGCCACAAGTTCGGCCAAATAAAGAGTTTCATCTGCGACACGCCAACTGCTGCCTTCGTTAACGTCACGACCACGTGACATCTAGTGGAGGTGCTGTTCGTTGATGTTCCGGACGCCCCGGTCAGGTCATTAAACCAGCCCAAGTCGCAAAGAAGACCTCGACCCCAACGCCGAGCAGCGAGCAAGCCGCAGGCAACAAAGTCTACCGCCAGAATATGGGCGTCTACCTGAATAGACCCGGCCAACCAAGACGCTGGCCTCGAGCACAGCGACGATGAGAGTCCCTGAATATGCTGCACCGATTATGCTCCGGCGACCCAGGGAGCCGCCAACTTTCCGCGGTTCATCACTCAAAGACCTGGAAGGCTGGTTGGAAGCATACGACCGGGTCGCCGTTTTCAGCCACTGGAGCCATGACGACATGTCTATTTCACCTTGGAAGACGCCGCTAGGACCTGGTACGAGGACCAAAAGTCAACCCTGCCAACATGGGACATTTTCCGCTCCAGGTTCTTGGAGAGGGCTGAGGCCCGTCTCGACACTCGTGCCCAGCTGCCAAATGAGAAAGTGGCACTTTTCACTGAAGAAATGACCAGACTCTTCCACCACGCTGCGCCCGAAATGCCCGAAGTAAAAAAAAGTACGCGTCCTCATGCGATGAGTAAAGCAAGAGCTCTTCACGTGACTGATGCGGAATCCACCAAACAATGTACAGGAATTTATCTCCGAAGCGACAATTCGAAAGACGCTAGAGATGCGCACCCGACAATTCAATCGCCGCTCGACGTCAGGGTACGCAGAGGTTCACTTACTCTGCTCAGATTATCTGCGCGAGAGCATAATGGCGACAGCGCGCGAAGAGCTGCGAAGAATGTTTCGTCGACCCAACCTCACGTGGCCTCGATGGATAACATCCTCCGAGAACAAATCCAGCGGTCGCTTGGTACCCCTGAACCTCTACAGCATCAGCCGCAAGATATCAGCTACGTTGCTGCAGCCCGACGCTACGTTCCAACCCCTTCGCGCCCACGTCAAAACACCGTAACGCCACAGTACCACCGCCAGACACCACCGTCGACCTTACAGACGCCATCCCCCCGGCTTATCGACCGGCGCTACGCACAGAGAAAGACTGACGTTGGGCGTGCCCCCCGACAACCACCCACTCTACCCCCCACTGCGGAGAAGCCAGCCACACGTACCGTCGCTGCCAGTATCGCGAAATGGGCCGGCCTGGGTTCGCCGTGAACGCGCCGCGTCCGCAGCCAGGTAAACGACCTCGCGACATCGCCAACTACATCAGCGGAGCGCAGTGGACACCTCGACAACCTTTCCGATCGCCGTCGCCAGGCCACTACATGTCACCGCAGCGCCGCCAGTACACCGGCCCTACACGGGGCCGTTCCGCAAGCCATTATCCGAAAAACTAAGGGCAGCAACCGATGGAGGTGCGGTTGCTGTACCTCCATCGCCGACGACGACACCGCAACGAAACCGTAAGAACACGACGTGAAGCAGACAGAGCCCTGCCGACGAAACCTTGTGGACTGAAGAAGACCTGACGACGCAGTAAGGAAGCAGCAGAACAAACCGACGCAGCCTTGATCCGACGCCGCGACCCAACCGCACCGAAAGACGACGAACTAGCGACCTAGACGTTCTCATCGACGGTCACAATGTCACCGCTCTCGTCGACGCAGGGGCTGAATATTTTGTCGTCAGTGGGCCGTTCGCCGCGAAGATGAAGAAATGTAAGAATCCTTCGGAAGGCTCTAAATCCGGACCGCGGGGGCCATTTAATATAGCCGGCTGGGGCCTGCATAGGAAGAGTCGCGATCAATAACCAAACTTATCCTGTGAGCTTTGCAATCCAACCACATTGCTCCAGGGTTGTGATTCTTGGGATGGAGTTCCTATGTCAACACGATGGCGTCATTGACCTGAGGTCTGAGTTAATAACACTAACCTCAGAAAACGCGCTGCCGTCCCCTACGACGCTAACTAATCACGCATTCAATGTGATAGAAGAGCAGGCCACCATTTCACCTCCCTCCAGCGCCATCATTTCTGTAGGCACCGAAAAATCTGTAAACCTTGAAGGCGTCATCGAGGGCGACTAGGCCCTGCTTCTGAACCGTCAGGTTTGCGTCGCAAGAGGCAACACCGAGTTGCCAGATGGCAAAGATATGCTGACAAACTTCAGCCACGAATAGAGGCACCACGACATTGGTACCAACGTTTATAGAACTCGACGAAATGCTATGCAACGACATAATCCAGCCATCCAAGAGTCCGTGGGTGTCTCCCATGGTTTGGTGAAGAAGAAGGACGGAACCCTGCGTTTTTGCGTCAACTATCGTCACCTGAACAAAATCACGAAGATTGACGTGTACCCTCTCCCACAGGTAGACGATGCCCTGGGAGGACTCCACAACGCGAGGTACTTTTCGTCGATGGAGTTGAAGGCCGGCTACTGGCAAATCGAAGTCGACGAGAGAGACCGAGGAAGGAGTTCCTGTATAACATCAGACGGTCTGTTTGAGTTCAGGGTCATGCCTTTTGGTCTTTGCTCGGCAGCCGCGACTTTCCAACGAGTTATGGACACTGTACTCGCCGGCTTGAAGTGGCAGACCTGCCTTGTGTACTTGGACGACGTCGTTGTGTTTTCTTCGAACTTCGACGATCATCTCCGGCGCCTTGAAGCTGTACTTCAAGCAATCAAGGCCTCCGGACTCACCCTGAAGCCAGAAAAGTGCCGCTTCGCGTACGAGGAGCTATTTATTGCGTTTGTTGTTATTTGTTGCGAAGTTTATTGCGTCAAGTTAGTAGAATAACTTTTAGTGACAACAAAAGTATGGTTTTGTGATTGTGAACGTTTCATTCCCAAAACGCCAACAGCGGCACCTTCGACGCAAGGAACAGCGGCAACTCCCAACTCGTCGCCAAAAATTAGTTTATGGCACAGCCTAATTGCCACTAGAGTAACGTAGACACTCGAGACATTCCTAAAAAAATGCCTTACAAGAAAATGCCCCCCACCTTCCCGAAGGGAATCGTGAGGAAATGCGAATGCATTTCGCGCGCGCTTCACTCCATTTATATATGGTGGTTGTGGTTCGAAGAAGGAAAAGGCGCCTAATTTCTGCAGCCCGGTCGGGAGCACTGCGCAGCACCTGTTTTTCTTTTCCTTTTTTTTTTTTAATTTTTTAAAAAAATTTTTTTTTATTTTTTTCCTTTATATATATATATATATATATATATATATATATATATATATATATATATATATATATATATATATATATATATATATATCCTCTTCAGACCCCGCGTACATTAAAATGCACATTTGTTCTCTTCTGGTTTTGGAAATTCGCGCCACTATTAAAGCCAAAATTCTTGGTGAAATCGCATTATCGATCATGTGGTGTCATCTGGTCAGCATTACAGGAAGCACACTACATTTTAAGCTATGTTTTCCCGCTTTGAAACATGGCGGAATTCTCGTCTTCGACGTTCTACCAACAGCGTCCAAGAAAGTCCCAAATTATTCAATAATCACGCAGTCAAAATTTTTCATTGTTGTTTCAGTCTACTTAAGAAGGGTCTAGGAAGGATTTTCGTGCGTCAAGTAACCTTACAGGCGAGAATTTTTGTAATCAGAAGCCGTTTTCTTAAGATGTGCATTATAATGCACACTCGGTCTCAATATGTGCTTTGGCGTGCGTACTCATGGCAGTCTCATGCGGTTGGTATTCAGTTTTCTGGCGTTAAGCTTTGGAGTTTGTTTCATCTAAGAATCTTTGATGAAAAGGCGGAACGTTTTCTGGAGACAATAACCAGCAATGACCCCTCGGACCTCTAATTGGCTGATGATGAGGCTGTTCTGTGCCCATTACCTAGTGTCGAAAAACAAGTGTGGTGCCGAATTTGAACTTGCGCCACACCAAAAGCGGCTGAAAGCCAAGGTGCCTCCTGAGCTAAGAACTGCGTGAGCAAGCCACATGCGATAGCTTGTAAATCACGTATTTTCCTAGAGATGCCGAAACTCAGGATGTTCTCAGTGAACATAGTTCCGGTGTAGCATCTTCCTGTGCATCACATCTGCGCGAAAATGCTACAAACTACTTTCACAACAAAGAAGAGTGCTTTTCACGAGCAAATGTAAAATTTTGTTATAGGCGAGTATTACTCGTTTTCTGCGCATTGAGACCCAGTGTGCATTATAATGCACACACTGGTGTGCAAAAGCTGTTTGCCGTAGAGGTGCAAATTCTTTTCTCGTGTAATATAGTACGTGTGTGCATTCCAAAAATCTGTTTTCATTTCACCTGTGTGGCCACAATTTTGCTGGGGTCTGAGGAGGATATATATGCGTGCGAGCGAGCGGACGGGGGAGTGGGGCGCAGGGAGGAGAGAGAGCGAACGGCGAGAGAAGGAGCGGCGAAGCACTGCACCTACCCTCTCCTACACTCTCTCCACACACGCGGGAGCTCCGCCGAGCTTCCGCGATGCGAGCGCCCTCACACACCAGAGCGCGCTCCTCCTCTCCACTCACTCTCCGCTACTCCGCCCGCACCACCTGCTCCGATTGCTAGGGGCGAGGATAAGCGCGCGCGCCCGCAGCTGTTGCTATGGGAGAGGGAGTGAGAGCGGAGAGATGAGGACACCGACGCCTGACATAGCCCGACTAAGAAATGCATTCGCATTTAAAAAAGAAAAAAAAAGACTCCGCCAGCAGAATTTGACCTCGCCACCTCCCGATTACCAAGCGAGTACTAGCTCTACCTCCACGCCACGTCTCACCGCGCTGACTACACCGTAAACAAACTGATAAAAACAAAACACGCCGTTTCGCTTCACGGGTCGCATTCTGAACACAGATGTGATTGTCTTTTCCAACTAGACTTTGCGTCTTCATAAGATGGAAATCTGCGGCGGCCTGTGCGCACTGGCTGAAAGTGCGTCGCATCGACGCTCATCGCTCCTTGTGCGGACACTGTACGCAAGAAGCAATGGTTCAGTCAGGTTAACCGATGCCAAATCTCTACTATACGGTCATTATTACTAATCGGAATCGCGTATGATTAAGCCCAGAAGCGCCTATGACATGGTACCGGCCGATGACGATGGTACCGGCCGAGTCTGTCTGCATGAGTGTGCAGACAGACTCGGCCGGTACTCTAGGCCTACCTTCGCTGGGAGTCGTACTCGTACGGGTCGTATTTGGTTGGCCCGATCTCGGCGCATGTGGCTCGCGAAGGTTGAGGTCTGCGCATTTCTCAAGCCTCTCACTATTCCATTAAAGTGTAGCCGAGGTAAGCAAAACAGTAAGGATTGCCAGAGATGCTCTTGAGTTGTGGTTTTGCCGACCGGCGTTGTTTTTCTGGCGTACTTGTAGTACATGCCGCAGCACCGCTAGCCGGATCGGACGCCGGATCGTAACGTTCGCAGATTATTCCTCGGCCAGCCCTGCTGAAAGATCGTCCCAACTATATTTGTAAGCGCGTAGCTACAGCTCCCTAACTTAGGCATAAGCGGCTGACCCACATTGAGCCGATATGGCAGATTGCCAGCTGATAACTGAAGTTGAATAACGAAAATGGCATTGAATGTTATGTAGTTTTATAGTAAAAGGCAGACGTGCCTACAGTGATCCTAACGACCACCAGATACTTACACAGGCTTGGTGTATGTTTGTCTTTAAATACGCACAATAGAGATGTTGCACCACCGGCACCAGAAGGGGGGGGCAAGACATCATGGGTGTATATACCGGTTGCTGTACGTATCCGTAGCGCGAGCGGTATATGTTCAGTGTTGCTGTGTTGTGTACGATTGTAATGTGTGTGCCGACCTGTCCCGTAGATGTAACGTAAGCTTCAAAAATCTCAGCCTGTTCACTGTTAGATTGTATAAAATGCACGACAATTATTATTATTTTTTACGTTAGTCCTAGCAGAAAGAGTGATTCTACTCTTGGGGGGAGGTGATTCACTCTAGGCAGACCAGACTATAAAATTCTGTGAGAGAGTAGCGTAACTCCCGCAGAGAGTGTGTGCACTCCATTTCAGAAGCGTGACTTTACTCTGGCGAGAGAGCTTGTTCACTCTCGCTCAGCCAGAGTACCAGAACTCTGCCGGGAGAGTGTGCCTACTCTGTGTAGCAGAGAGTTCTCAGCACTCCTGAATAGAGAGTGAAATATGGGACAAGCATTTACTCCCGCAAAGGGAGTCGCTAGCACTCTCTTAGGGCTGTGAGTGTTGGGACATAACATGACCATGTCTGGTGTTCGCCCCGACCCGCGGAAAACAGCTGCCATCGCTGCCTTCTCGCCGCCCACCGTCAAAAGTCCGTAAGCCGATTTCACGGCTTGTGCGTGTACTACCGACGCTTCGTCGAAGAATTTTCACGTATAAAAGACCGCGCGTCCCAACCAAGGTATCTGTAAACTGGTAGCGTAACTTCCACGGAAGCCTATGTATCAAGTAGTTGGCGGCTCGTTGCTACCGTCACCATCTACTTATCGCGGGGATAACTAACAGTAAGCAAAAAAAAAAAAAAATTATGACGTCACAGCCAGAAGCGGTGGCGACGTCGCACATTTGCACCAGATAACGCGAAATTGAAATTTTTTCATCAATACAGACCTTTTACTTCTGTCTGATAACGACGCGATTTTTTTGCGTACTTATGGCTCGCCATTCTGGTGTACGAGAGAAAAGGAAGATAAAAAAATTTGGGAAGCAAGCTTTTTTCATTAGTCAGATAGTGTACTTGCAATATACACCAAAATACTTTGCAGATCAAACAATTATGATGCGAGTTCTCACGAGCGCAACAGCACAATACCTCGAAAACTCACGTTGCCCAATCGAGTAAAACTACTGGAACAAAACAGTAGCCTCGAAAGTATCACTGTGGCAACCTTAGATTTCATCACGATAGGTGAGGGCACGCCGGCGGCCGAGTGCCAGCGAAAGCAGTCTGCAGTCACAGGAGCGGTTATCTACACATTCCGTGAGCTAGTTCAGCTTCTGTGAAGTGTCATGACCGTAACCAATACATAAAGTAATTAAACTGCGGAAGATACGCATGAAACCACCGCGCAAAAGTGAGTGATGCCTCGTGAACCCAATGATGCGCCGAACTAAACATAAGCCCACATGCCACGTACCAGACTGCGTGCATACGCCCCGCATTTACGGCGCTCAACGGAAAAAAATAATAAAGAGGCCAAGTGGCAGATAAGCCGCAAAATATATTTAGTTTACTTTGGCATATCTAAAAATATGAGCATTCGAAAGAAAAATTCGTTTGAGTTTTCGCTTTTCGTTATTTGTCCCCTCCTCACCTAGTCGCGCTTTAATGGCAACAGGTCTCCGACCACTTCTCGTTCCAAGTTTCGCGACCGATATAATGAGACCTTGTCCCAACGATGATAAGTTTACCGACGGCCGTCGCTTTGTTTGCCGCTATCATTGTACGGTGTGTATTGCTGTTGTATAACTTTCCGTTTCCCGGCCACAAGTACGGCCGAATAAAGAGTTTCATCTATTACACGCCGACTGCTGCCTTCGTCAAAGTCACGACCAGGTGACAGTGTACCAGTATACACATAACCGATCTGCAAAAACCAAACTGAACGTGCAAGAAAGTTAGCATACACGTTAGTTCAACAAGGCGTACTAATTGACAAGTCTTGTCAGCGAAGTTCGCGCCAGTGCGCCCGGCGGCTTTCGGTGCCTGCCTGGGTGCTTTTGCTGAAAGCGTGTAGCAGCGATGCCCATCACTTCTTTTACGGATATCATACGCAAGCAAAAATACTTCATTCAGGTTAACCAATACCAAAGCTCTACTGCACACTCATGCTAGGCGTATACCTCCACTGAGAGTCATACAGGTCGTATTGACTTATTGAGTGCGACCGATCTCGGCGCAAGTAGCTCGTGAAGGTTGAAGCGTACGCATTTTAGCGTCGAAAGCTTTTTACTGTTCCGTTAAAAGGAAGCCCAGCTAAGCAAAAGTGCTAGAAAAGCCATAGATGCGTTTGTGCTGTAGTTATGTCGACCGCCTTTGTTTTTCTGGCGTACATGCCGCGGATTTCGCATCTGGGATCGGACGCCAGATCGTAACCTCGTAAAATATGCATCCGCTAGCCCCACTAAACGATCGTCGCAAGAGTATTTGTCAGAGCGTAGCTACAACTCTGACTTGGCATGAGCGGCTGTACCGCAATGAGCCAATATGATCGAGTGCCAGCTGATATTTAAAATTTATGCGGTTTTACAGGAAAAGTTCGATGTGCCAAAGGTGTTCCCAAGGATCATCAGATACTTAGCGTATTCCGTGCATATTTGCATACTCATAGCAGTGCTTATTTCCACCAGCACTGGAAGTGGGGCAACCCGTCATGAATATATATACTGGTTACCGCGTGTCTGTAGCGCCAGCGGTATATGTGCAGTGTTGCTATGTTGCGCATAATCGTGTATGTGTTGTGTGTATGTGAGGTGAGCTTCATGTACTCTGAGCATGTTCACTGTTACATTGTAGAAAACTCCCAACGGTTTTCTGTTTTCTCTTTTGACGTTAGTAGTTGCAACAGAGTGACTCTACTTTTGGAAGCAGTCCGTGTACCCTAGACCAACCATGCAGCCTTGTAAAACTCTGTAAGGGAGTAGCATAACTCTTGCAGAGTGCAGAGAGTAGATTTACTCCATTTCAGAAGCGTGACTTCACTCTGGCGAGGGCGCTTGTTCATCCTCGTTAAGCCTGAGTACCAGAGCTCTAATAATTATAATGATTGATGGAGTTTAATGCCCCAAAACCACGATATGACTATTAGAGACGCAGAGTACTAGAACTCTGTCGAGAGATTGTACGTACTCTGTGCAGCAGAGATTTCCCAGCACTCCTGAAAAGCGAGTGAAATATGGGACAAGCGTTTACTCTCGCGAAGAGAGTTGCTAGCACACTCTTGCCGCTGTGAGTGAATCTTAGCGAAAGCGCCTTCAAATTGTAAGAGCACGGTCCCGGTTGGAAAGTTACAGTGAAGCCTAACTAGCCGGCCGTCGCGTTGTGCCAGCAGGCTGCACAGGCAATGCAAAGCCCTGGCTCGCAGAGTTACATCAAACATTGGCTACACGTGGACTAGTGCACAGTGTGTAGTTTGGTGGGATATGCCCTTGCAAAGTCGCACAAGGTGTGGCTAACATAATCTTCAACCAATCTGCTTTGCCGGTAGGCCTGCTTGCATCGGCTCTCGATTACAGGAGAGCCAGCCATTTTTTCATTGCAAGCGTGGCGCCTTTACTGCTGCAGACTACAAAACATTTTTCCTAGTAAGGGTGACGCGTTGTCGCAAAAGCGTGAGCAAAGTTACTATATACTTGATCTCGTAAGCTGTAGACAGCACTGTGGAACGTACAGGAACCTTCAGCCAATCATGCACTGCGTAATTGTGCTCCTACGCGCCTGTAGCCTCTGTGAATTCGATGGGTGTCTTCATCTGTGTGGAAACATGTGTACTACAGCATTAAGCCATTTTTAACAGCGAAACTGCTAAAGCTGCCAGCAAGGAGTCTGTTAACAAAAACTATCATCATCATGAACGGGTATGTGCAACAGAAATTGGGCAAATTCCACTACTCACCGCTCGCCCGCTAAATAAAAAAAAATTCCGCAGATCCCACGCACTGTGGGAATCGATGTAATGCGAAGCAGCCAGGAAGGAGCAAATCATGCTTTACATAATTTGCACGTCATGTTTTACATGTTACGACCTGTCATTCGTGTTCGTCATACAGTCACGTCACGATATACAATTTTGGTGTATGTCAAGCTAGCGAACTGGACGCAAGAGCACCATGAGCGTGGCCTGTAAATGGCATCGTAGATGACATGCATGCCAAGATTTTCATGTTACCACCTGCCACTTATGTTCGTTATACAGTCATGTCACTCAATACCAAATTTTGTGTATCTCAAGTTAACGAAACGGCCGCGAGCACACCATGAGCGTGGCATGCAAGTCATGTCGCACATGAGAAGTCATGATTTCCATATTACCACTTGTCATTTATGTTCGTCATAGAGTCATGTCACTCAATACCAAATTTGGTGTATATCAAGCGAACGAAACGGCCGCGAGCGCGCCATGAGCGTGGAATGCAAGTCATGTCGCACATGACAAGTCATGATTTCCATGTTACCACCTGCCACTTATGTTCGTTATACAATCATGTCACTCAGTACGAAATTTGCTGTATATCAAGCTGACGAAACGGCCGCGAGCGCGCCATGAGCGGGGAATGCAAGTCATGTCCCTCATGAAGTCATGATTTCCATATTACCACTTGTCATTTCTGTTCGTCATACAGTCATGTCACTCAATACCAAATTTAGTGTATCTCAAGCTAACGAAACGGCTGCGAGCGCGCCATGAGCGTGGCATGCAAGTCATGTCGCACATGACAAGTCATGATTTCCATAATACCACTTGTCATTTATGTTCGTCATACAGTCGTGTCACTCAATCCCAAATTTGGTGTATATCAAGCTTACGAAACGGCCGCGAGCGCGCCATGAGCGTGGCATGTAAATCATACTTTTCATGACAAGCTAGTCACGATTTTCATGATGTGACTAGCCATTTATGTTCGTCATACGGTCATGTTATGCCATACCAAATTTGGTATAAATCCCATTAACGATACGGCCAGGGGAGCACAAAGTCGTAGGCGGCTAGATAGATAGCTAGATAGATAGATAGATACGCTCAAAGTCGCCGAAGGTCGCTAAGAAATGCTTCGCATTTAAAAGGCAACAGAAGGGCGGCAGACACCATTCAAAATTTCTAGGCAGACGTAACCTTGTATAGCATCGTATAGGAAGAGGGCAGGAAACGCAAGTAAGGGTGACGATCTTGATGTGGACTGTTGCGCACAAGAAAGAGGGACTCAAAAAGGAACAGAGATAGACAGGCGAAACGCTTCGTCTGTCTGTGTTCCTTCTTGTGTCCCCGCTTTTTGTGCGCAACAGTCCACATCAAGATGAATCACCAACAAGTCCAAGTCGAAACCCCCCTGAATGGCGAGGACGAGATATGTGGGGATGAGGAGCAGAGAAAGAGGAGTGGAGAGAGTAAAGCGTAGCATACGAAGAATGAGAAAGTGAGAAAGGAATGCAGAGAGAGAGAGAGAATCAAAGACAGCTCCGCACTTCCGTCAGGCTTGGCACCACGTTCTAGCGCGAAGCTGCCGATCACTCTAAAAACTAAGAGAGTGCTGGGCACTAAAGAGAGTATTTTCTTGTGCCGTATTTAGCTCTCTTTTCCAGGGTTAATCACCTATTTTTGAAGCAGAGTATAGTAATGCCCACAGAAAGGCACATCTCCATCTGAACAGAGTAACATAACTCTGGACGAAACACAGTCGCAGGACACCTCCGAAGGGAGTAGTAGCACACCTCAAGAAACAAATAGCAGTAGTCGGCCCAAAATTGCGCTGTAAAATTGCATTTGACAATTTTCATCATGCGTAGATCGTAAAGGCCACTTAATAACGAGCACTACATAAAAAAAAGTTAGAAAACAAACTATCGGCGAGTGGGATTCGAACCCACGACCTCCTCACGCACCTCAGATGTTTTAAGAAATGTCGGTGGTCTGTCTTAATTTTATTCTTTAAACACGCAAGTTTGAGTGCCTCCATAGATGCTACAACCTAGCAGAACGTAGTTCATTTGTTCGTTTTGTGCTTCCCGGGACGATAGCGTCAATCCGGCACGTTTAGCAGTAAAAAAAGGTCCGAGTAACCGAAGATATGTGCATCATTCGCGTTTACTCGCTAAGCGGTCACTCATTTCTGTGTAAGAAACATCGCACTTCTGAACTGCACACTGAACAAGCCAGTTTTCGTCAACTCCTTGGACATATTTTCGGTCATTGTTGTTCACTATCCGTGACTACACCCGTAATACTTGACTCAAGCCGTACTACATTAGGCTTAGGGCAGCATGCGTGGCGACGTTCGTAGCGAGAAACGTGGATATTAAAATGCTAACAACTCCATAACCGTTCGAATGTAGTTTCCATCACGACCGACTCAATAAAGTCATATTCGATGATTCAAATTCAGAAATCCGAGGCTAAAAACGCTGATATTAGCGTTCCCGGCGCCGTCCAGTGCGCTGAAATTCAGTGGGGGGGCGCTGGGAACGCTGCTTTTATTAATCGTCTCCATCGCCACAACAAACAAATGCAGTACTCTTTACTGCATATATGTGTGGTTAGAGTGGTCAGCACTGCCGGTATTCCAGCACATTGATATAGACCAGGAGCAGGAGAATAATTGCGTATTACTCTCTCATTTGAGAACAATATATTGACATTCCGCTCTGTCAGATCGAGGTGCAGTAGAAATAAATATAACTTTCAACTTTCATAGAGTGAACAATGCATTTCACTCCATCCGATGCTTTACTATAGTAAAAGAGGGCCCTTAACTCGGCCTTTTTACTCTTGCGATACCCTCACCAGTTTTTAGAGTGGATTAACTTCGCTGCCTCGTTAGCGATGCGCGTCCAGTGCAAGCTACGCAATTGCTCCTTGGCCGCCTACTCCTTGGCCGCCATTTAAAATTTGCAGCCGGCGGGGGGGGGGGGGGGGGGTGTTTGCATCACGTGGCCTATATACAAGTGAAGCCAAGGTACAGCTTCCCGTGTGGAAAGGCGCGCCTCTATTGGCGGCGAGATCGACCTATAGAAGGCAGCACCGTCGTGGTGATAGTGTGGATAGACTGTCGGCGGCGCGTATTCAAATGCAGACAGCGGCGCTTCGCTGTGAGCGGTTTGAGCCGACTGTCGGCAAACGAAGTGCGTTGATGGCAGCCTAATTGTGGTATATAAGCTTTCCATTCCCAGAATAATGCGTGAAGCTGGCGAACGTTCCCATTACATGTGAGATAAGTGCGATCTGCCAATGCATGGTGTGCTGGCCTTCGGTGACGGTCGAGTGTTTTCATATACAGCGCTTGGTGATTTTTCCTGTTTTATTTGTACGTGTTTAGCTTGTGTTCTGCCTATGCTACAGTAGCATTGTTGTCGCACGACTAAACCAATAATTTACGTCTTGTTCGAGCGGCTGCTAAAAAAAAACAAAAACAAAAGATAGCCTGTATTTCTGCGTAATGAGTTGCAGTAGAACTTTGTGCATTGTGTTTCTCTGGTGGCCCATACACGCATCCGCAATTTTTTTTTCCTTTTTGTAATTCTAACCGGCCTTTGCAGATGCTAGTTCATGCTTTGCGGTAGCACAATGATTTCGAAATCGCAGCAACTTCACGAGATGGGTTCGCTAAAGTTCTGCATTCACACCTCGATATTTAGTACTTCTTTTGTTTAGGACGACGCCAAATGCACCTTGTGACGTGCTTGAACGACAAAACAGCATCCACATTGAAATGATCGTGGCGAATGAACGGTACGACGATCACATCTAGCGCCAAACCAACATGCGCATGCACTCACTTATCAGAGTGCAGATAAGCCTCGGAAGGCGAAAAGCTTGTGTATATCGTGTAGGCTTCCGTACAAGCATTTTATACTGTGCTTTCACAATCTTAGAAGCCACCCTCTGAGGACGTGCATCACATTCGCACTCATGCAAGCACGTCGTGGCTAGCAGACGACTCGAGGAGCCACCCACACTACGGGGTTTCGTCCGCTCGCCGCTTCGTGCCGACTCTCTTCGATCTCCAGGCCAATAGCAGGGGTGGTCCGCGGACCTTCTGGTTGCGGCCCGCGCCCGCACATGACTGTCTTCGTCCAATATTCTTTCATGACTTTGGGGCTGAATTTTCGCGATTCTTTGCTAAATTGCACTCATGTTATTTCCTCACCTATTGCGATTCATAAACCTTTGTTCGGTATTATTTAAAGCGCAACAGATAGGACAAGAAAAGGACACTACGAACGGTATGCTACGCAGGCGTTACTGGCCTCCAGTGTTTCCTTTTTTCGCGAAGCACCCTATGCGGTGGAACCAGAAATGTTACTGAATTGGCGTCCAGATTTTAGTCATTGTGCAGATTGGTATCGACGTCTTGTACGAGTGCTCTCACATCAAATACCCTTTTTAAATGACCCATACATAAGATATGAAAAAGTCCAAGCCATATTAAAATCTTCTCTTCAATGCCCCCCCCCCCCCCCCCCTCTTCCCGCTCTTACCTTGGCTGTCCCGGCCCTTACAGGATACGTACGGGCTGTCCCGAACAAAAGCCTCCGAGACCGGAAGGCGCACGAATACCCTACCACAGCATTTCGCGACTTTCCCGTCAGGAAAAGGGCGCATGCGCCGTGGCACCGTCAAAAAGGTGTATTACTTTACGGGGGAGAAAGCGAGTACAAAGAGAGGTACAGAAAGAAATCAAGAGATGGAAAAAGAGAAAGAAAAATAAAAACAAACACAACGATTCCTGAGGAAAATAATTTCTTGGTGAGGCAGGTTTTGTACCCGCGTTCCAATGGTCCGTAGGCAAGCATCGTAACCACTCGGCTATACAGGTGCACTGGCAGAGCAGAGCCTTGTATACCCGATTTTATTTTCAATTCATGGCCGCCGCCATCTTGGACTGATAAGTGTTTGTTTTGTCGGTTTTGAAACTTTGAATGTACTGAATGTACCGAACATGAAACTTTGAATGTACCGACCCAAGCGCTTTCGTCCGTCCGAGTTCACCGTAGCACTGTTTGTTTATTTGATACGGATACAAAACTGCAACGTTACCAGTCCAAGATGGCGACGCTTAAGCACTTCCAGAAAATGGTGTATAGCATAGCATAGTTGTGATGATGTTGTGGGCTCAGGCCTCTCGCACACAAGGATGGCTCGACGTGCACATAGAAGGCTTTAATCTTGACACGGGGCGGGGCTCACGGACACGTTACACAAGCACAAACAAATAAAATACATTCGGGCCTAGCGTGTACTCCGTAGTGTCTACCGGCGCAGCGACAACACACTCACACCCCCACGGCACGTCGGTCGGCACGTCGACGCTTTCACAGAAGATCCAGGCGTACGTCAGGTCTAAGGCCTGGCGCTGGAATGGCCTGGGCCGTTACCCAGAGCAGTACCGACCAAGGACATAGCTCGGCCGCACCGGAACACGGGGTCGCCGAGGAAGCACTTGACCCAGGAACACGAGCCTTGGGAATTCAGCAAAACGGCTGTTTGGCCTAGTTGGAAAAGGTTCATCTTAGTTTTAAGTTAACCATACAGGATCCTTACCTGTTGGTCAACTCGGAAGGACTTGTGGAATTTCTGGCGAAAGAAAGTTTTAATGGAGCCTGGGGTTTTAGTATTGACGTCCAAGATTTATATTATTCGTTGCCACAAGGTCCGCTTATGAACTGCGTATATGAATGTATAACCAAAGATAATGACGAAGTAGCGTTTCGGAACACTTGCGGAATGACGATAGAATCCTTTTTTAGAACTCCTAGAATATTATCGTAATAATACTCACGTAGGTTTTTGTGAAAACACGTTCATTCAAACCAACGGTATCTGCATAGGGTCAAAAGTTGCACCCGTCTTAAGTACCATTTTTTCTGGGCAGTGTTGACAGGGAAGTAGAGAAAAATTTGGATGGTGCAGCCAGCAAGGTGTTCAGATTTGCCGATGATTATTTAATTTTGGCCTCGAATGTAGAAGAAGATGTTTTCAGAAAGAGGATTGTTGACTTGTTTACTTCTAAGGGGAAAGGGTTGGTGTTCACTTCGGAAATTCCGTTTGAAAATAAGCTGCAATACCTGGATGTCAACTTAAATTTCCAGCCAAACCACATTTGTTGGTCTTATTCGCCTCGTGCCGGGAAACCACTTTTAAACTATTCTTCTGGTCATTCAAAGATCGTAAAGAATGCTATTGCGGTGTCTTGCCTACAGTCTGCCTTAATGAAATCTTGTTTTCACTCAGTGAACTGTGCTTTTGCTTCGCAAGTTGAACGCTTAAAGGAGGCTGGATACCCCCCAATCTGTGTTGCAGGCTTCGTGCGGGAGGCTTCTGAAGAAGCTGAAACAAGATAAACAACCAACTAGCGAAATAAGCAGGCAAAATGGTAGTTTTTCAAAAGTGTCTACGATTCCTTATGTTCATGGCCTGTCTCACAGATTAAAAAAGGTGGCTAGTAATTATGGAGTCAAAGTAATGTTTTCCGCAAAAAACAAAATAGGCAGTGTGTGCTCGAGAGTGAATCGAAAATATGAGAGCGTAAAAAACGGTGATGTGTGCACCATAAAGCACAAGAACAAGTTTGTAGACTGCGAGAGTAAGGTCGTTTATAGATTACCTATGACGTGTGGGCATGTTTATGTGGGCCAAACTGGCAGATGTGTTAACACAAGATTAAGGGAACACGTGAATAGCCTAAAAGGACGTCCCTACACACACCTAGCATTACACTGCAGCAAATCTGAGTGCAACTCCAGCATAGATAATACCGTAACTCTGTTTAACCACCAGAACCAGACTTCTAGAGAAATTGCTGAAGCTTTTTTCATTGCACATCACAAGGATGATTGCATTAGTCATCCTTCAATAGCCCTATCAGACAAAGAGATACACCTGCTCTCTGCATTTTTGTGAATGGTTTTTTGTTGTTGTAGCGATGTGCGCTAAGGCAATAGTTGATGTGATTTGCGCAGTACCGTATGGTTTAAAAGTCAGAGTTTTTTCGATAATAAAATCAGTTGTTAGAAAGCGCTTGTCCTGTGTGTCTCTATGCTTCGTCCCCGTGTCATTTTGCGCTTTTTTATAAGATGAGCCTTGGGAAGTCTAGGAACACGAGCACTGCTGACGCCGGGGATGCGGGTCCCGCGCAGGCAGCTCAGACTAGCGCCATGGCCGACTCTCTCGCGCGAGCTCCCCCCATCGGCGTTTTCTTCATTGTCGCGCCATTCTACACGGGTGCACTTGGTCGCGCACTTTAAATAGGCTAAATTCCTATCACAATAGTATAGTATAGAAAGGTGGTGGGGAAGAGAAGGGAGTGCGAGGATGAGGGAAAGGAGGAGGGAAGAGAGTAAAGCATAGCATAGAAAGAATGAATAAGCGAAGTAGAGAGAGAGAGAGAGTGTCAGAAAAATGGTAAGTGAAAAAGAGAAAGAGTCAAAGAGAGAGAAAGAAATGGAGAAAGAAATAGAGATAGAGAAAAAAAAGATGGAAAGAAAGAGGAAGCAACCAGCAAATGAAGAGAAAGAAAGTAAGGAAAAAAATAGGAAGAAAAGTAAAAAAGACCAAGAAAGGCAGAGTAATAGATAGAGAGAGATGGAGAGAGAGAAAGAAATAGAAAGAAGGAGAAATATTCAGAAAAAAATTGAGAGAGAAAAGGAAAGAGAGGAAGGAAAGAAGAGAAAACTAACGACACAAAGAAGGCCGCCAAGCTCCGCACTTCCCTCAGGCCTGGCACCAATATGGCGAAGCTGCCGTAGTTTTTTCTAATCGGTCTCGCCGCGGCGTTTCGTGCACTTGGGCGCCGAAACGAGCGGATTGCCGCTTTCGGCCCATTCGAGGCGAAGTGTGAATGCACCTTTATTCTTCCACCGTGGACGTGCCTTAGCGTGATCATAGTGAATATGACCCACCGTCGGTTCCTTTTCTCAACGGAATGGCATCGCGGACGATCTACTAGCGTCTTTTTCTCACTTGAACCTTTTGTCCTCCAAATGCTCACGCGAACAACCTTCGGATTGTTTCTCAGTGACATTCAAGCGCACGACGGCTGCTCTCTCGCACACATACCCGCAGCGTTGCGTGTATAGGATACACTAGCATCACATCAGTCACCAGGTTGGAGCACCTTTACGGATGCGCTCTGCGTACCTTACGTCATCTGCAGACCATCTTATGCTTCAGGAACGAGAGTGCTCTGCTCACGGGAGCCGCTTGCTATGACAACGCCTCAAGGAGGCGTTGCTTATGAACACTACCGTTTTACGCGCCGCTTGTCGTATTTAGTCATCATACGAGTCTGAGCACGCCTCAGTGCTCTTGCCTACTTATCATGCTCATATTTATTACAGCTCGTATTGGTCCTGTTGCTGCTTGCCGTACTTCGTATAAAATTCTAATTTGTTGTTGTCGCATTTCATTGCTTTGCCCGTGCAAAGAAACTGTGACTTCTTTTGACACTCTTTCTTAACATGAATGTGCAGGTGTTCATCTTCCGTGTCCAGCGGGGCCCATTTGCCGATGAGTTCTACCAGTGCGTCACGTATGGCTTCTACTCGGCTCAGTGGCAAGAGCAGCTGTACACCAGCTTGTCACTTGTCTGCATGTTCCTTCTTCCCCTCGTCACCTTGATCACCACCTACATCTGTACATTCTACACAATATCAGGTACATCACTGTGTTATCGACGACGCCCACCAAATGAGCGCCCAATTCATTATCTATATTCTTAAAGGCTGTTCATCATCATTGTAATGAAAAAACCAGCGCAAAAGACAGGGGCAGAATGGGCGCACACAAGAGCGCTGACTCACAACTGATTTTTATTTGCCGCATTGCGGGAAGTATACAGCATACACACGAAAATAAAGAACTGTTCAACAATCTCGTGTACTTGTCGTCCACTCGTAACAGTCGCTTACTCATCTAACTATACGAATCTAGAAATCGCTTTTATTCCTTAGTGCTAGTGACGCCATGCTTGCGCGTGCGCCTTCCTGTTCTTCCATTTTGTCGGACCAGCGGCTAAGCACTGTCGTACCTTCAAAGCGTGTTTCGTTAAAATGCTACCAAACCGACTAGTCCACCGACAAGCATTAACAAACTAGATTTCTAGTCCATCGGTCGTGTTGTTCCGCTCATTGCGTCGGCGACCTGCAAAACTCACATGCTTGGTTTCAGCATCCGGCACAGAGTGCTTCCACCGGAGGTGCTAGCGTCACTCGATGGCTACACGCCGACTGCTGGGCAGGGCCTCAGGATTTGAAAACTCATGCGCTCGGAGTGGCAGATACAGGTGAGGTTCTACAAGGACTGCCGGAGGCTTTCCGTGGCATCATTGAATGAAGGCGGTGGTTCAACGTCCACATGGCGACAGTTTATGAGAACCGTCGACAGAACAACTGATTTCCTCTGGCAGCGTGTGCTTCGTTGTCTTCACGAGGGCGCCGGAAGGAAGCCCGTGACATCATACACACCTGGGTACATCGTGATATCGTGGGATACGTAGCATGACCGGAACAGGTAGAGAACGTCCTGAGGTGTGCGTCAAAGTTCGGGGTCGAACGAAAGATCAGCACCTGAACTTTTAGCGTATTACTGAACACATATTGCAGTGCTGCACGAAAAAACACACATGGAGGGAAGTGCACAGGACGGGCGTAAACTGCAACTGTAATACTGAAGGCCAAAGCAGATCAATATGAACAAACAGCCTGACACGTGCCTATAAAAAAAAACAACGAGAAGGTCTTGGATCAAAAGACTACAGTGCATACGCCAAACAACAAACGTTCACGATAGTGATGTGCAGAATAACAATGATCGGCAATGGCTTGCGACGACAATGGAATTTGGTAAATACGCGTTGGCCAACAGGATGAAGAGGTGTCTTTGCAAAAAAACACCTAAAAATCGTTGGCCAACAGGATGAAGAGGTGTCTTTGCAAAAAAACACCTAAAAATCGCAGCTCTATACGAAGCAACGACTCAGTGAAGGCATGCTTACGCATTTGTCACTACTAGCTATGTTTTTTGCAGCAAAAACACACAAACCGGAATGTCCAATCCTTCTTATAGTGCCTGAGAACGGTACGTGGCACAAATGTGGCGCTAAATTTTTTGCAGGCATATTTAAGAATATTACCGTGTGATGATGCTTTTGCCTTTCAGAACCCTAGCAGGTTGTGGAATTTTTTAGTGACAGACATGGGGATAGGATTGTGCTCGCCTGAGCTCGTTGGCTGCACATAGCGAGGGGGTGACTGCCAACTACTTGGACGAGGACTGAAGGGGAGACGACACATTTTCAGTTGCTAGTCCAGCGGTAGGTCGTCTCTCCTTCCGTCAGCGTCTAAGTAGTTGACTGGAAACCCCTCGCTATGGGGATAGGCTCAATGCCTTCTCGATTGAAATTAAGGAATTGTGAAGAACTTGCAGCGGTTCGGTGTCAAAATGACTCAAATCTATTCTGTAGTAGATTTTTAGAACATTTAAATTTCCAACTGAACTCGACCCTTTCGACATGGGATGATAACACCGTAAAACAAAAGAGCGGCATGCGTATCGAATCTTGTATTGCCCTTCGCTTAAGCGATTTATATTTCACAAATCATGACGGGCTTCTCAGCAGCCGCCTTAACGAGGAAATTGTCGTCGGTGTGTTTAGGTTTGTTGACGACTATTTAGTTGTTTTAAGTACTCATGCGTCATATTTTGATCCTTGTTTTCCGAGTGTCTCATCCTTTAGAAGTGACCCATGAAGTTCCTGTTGAGGGCTTCATTAGATCTTTAGATTTATAGGTGCTTTCTTCTGACCAAAGTACCTGCGGGGGGGTACGAACCGAGGAGCAAGAAACCTGTGCTCCCATATGAATCTTCTCACTCTAAGTTACTGAAACGTGCAATATTTCATCTGGTTTTGACAATACCCTAAAAAAATACCTGTGAGCACAAGGTTGAACGTAGCTTACTAAGACAAGCCGAACGACTGGGAGAAGCTGGCTTTCCTGCACCAATACTGACTTTTGTAGCAGAGGGTTCACATAGGCGATACAAGGCTGGAGCACGCAGTGGGATTACGTCTCCTGCAAAAATTATAAAATGTAGTTGTCGCGAACTCTACTTGCACCGAATGTCCCGTAACCTGAAGATAGGTAGTAGAGCAGTAGCGTTTTCTGCCCCTGAGCGCCTTCAGGGTCTATGTCGACGCGAAAATAAAAAGAAAAATGGGCAAGGGGCCACTTGCTCCACCCAGCACCGCAGAAATTTTGTAGAATTCACGCGCAGTGTAGTCTATTCTATAACCTTGTCAAGCCGTCAAGCGCATACCGGGCTGACTGGCAGCTGCTTGGACGAAAGACTAAAGGAACACTATTATAACGTCAACACAGCTGTTGCCGGTCATTCAGGGTTTCATTGCCGAGAGTGTGGACGCATTCCACGCTTTTAAGGTACGACAGTGCTTAGCCGCTCATTAGACAAGAGGACTAGATTAATGATCGAAGCTGCACGCGCTGAAAAACAGGATGTTGGATCTGTAAGCATGGCGTCACTAGCACTGACCGAGAAAGAAAAGCCGTTTTTAGATTTTTATAGCTGGATGAGTAGGCGATTGTGACGAGTGGACGACAAGTGCAAGATTTTGTTGAACATTTATTTATTTTTGTGTGTATGCTATGTATTTCATGCACTGCGGCAAATAAAAATCAGTTGTGGGTCAGCTCTCGTGTGTGTGCCCCTTCCGTTCCTGTCTTGCGCTGTTGTTTCGTTACGATGCCACTAAACCAACGACAAGCATTCACGAAGTTGATCATTATCATGATCGCTTATTGCCCCCTAAAGACCCTTTCAGAGTATTACATAAGGGGGAGGCGGGCAAGAGCATCAATAATAGTGTGCTCATTATTATACAATGGTGATGAAAAAAGTTAATATACAGTAAATATGTTTGAAATGCGACTGCTGACATGAAGACACTGCACCGGGTGGACATGAAGTAACAGGGCAGTGGTGGTATCCGAAAGGTTTAAAAAAGCATGAGCGGAGGTACCTAACTTGATTGGAATCGTGTTCATTTTCAATATTCTCTGGTAGAACTTTCCATAGTTCAATAGCAATGAGTAAGAAAGGTTTGCCGAAGGCTTTGGAGATACCGTGCAAGCGTTGTACACTGAGGTTATTAAAAAGACGGTGTTAAGTGCGATTGGATGGAAGTTAAAAAAGTCACATTTTTACCACTAAGGGTGAAGCAATGAATGCGATAGCAACAAATTGTAATTCTATACGAAGTGAGGCTCGCAGCTAACTCTTCTGGATCCAGTCTCACGCAACTCTACAAAACGCTCGTTTAAGAGAATACGGCCGCTCCAGGGACTCTTCACACATTCTCTTCGCGTTGAGAGCGCAGCACGTAGAAGGGTATGCCGGCCGCCCGCGCTGTCGGTTACCGACATAGCGAGATAACGAACGCGCCAGCGATAACCACGCTCGTAAAATCAAAGGTCGCTCGAGGACCCCCCCCCCCCCCCCCCAAGTCGCGTGTTTGCACGCTCGCGAAAGACGTGCGGGGCGTTTCCTCTCTGCTTGCGCCTTCGACGGCTGGTCTAACAGGCGGGGGGGATCTTATCGCATGCGCCTCGGAGCGACGGAGATGGGCCGGCTCTTTTCATCTCCGCTTCCGCCGCGTTCGTCGGTCCTGCTCGCGGGTAGAACGTACGATGCGCTGGGGGCTGTTATCAATTTGGACTTTATACGCGACTGACGGCGACGGCAAAAACCCGTCGAGACTGTCCATATAATTGCTATCGTGATAATAGTGTTCCTTGGTGTGGGAATTTGTGATGCAGTTTGTGAAAAAAATGAAGTAGTGAAATCTTACGACGAATTGTTAGACTTGGTTGTTTGAGGGATGATTCCCTGTAGGTTTCACTTGTGTGCCAGTCATAGTTTGAAGCAATAAAACATGCCGCGCGATTCTGCTCTGCTTCGAGTGCGTTAATAAGATGATCCTGGTGAAGGCTCCAAATTGCTGAGGCATACTCAAGTTTTGTCCGAATGAACCTTTCGTAGGTGAGATTATGTACGGCAATAGGAGCCCAAAAAAAAAAAGCGATTGTTTGAGGAAGTCAAGTGATTTGGAGCATTCTTTTATAAAGTATGTTATGTGCGCAGAACACGTGAAATGATTTGCGACTGTAACTTCGTGGTAAAGGTGGGAATCAAATAGGGTGAGGACTGTAGAAATAAGAAAATACCGGTAGTTGAAAATCTCACGTTTGTGCGTTACAAACATGTACTTGAGATTAGAAACGTTCAGGGATATTAACCTCAGAGAGCGCCAATTTACAACTTTGTTTATTTCTTCCTAGAGCATAGTTGGTCATTGTGAGCGGGTATGCGCCGATTCAGGACGCAAGCAGGCAGGCAGGCAGGCAGGCAGGCAAAGAATTTTATTCTTTTCCGGAGGCGGCGCTCCCCCCCCCTTAGGGGGTGACGCCGGTGGGCCAGTCCCACGACGGGACGGGGAGGTTAATCTCCACGGCCATGTCGAGGGCCCTCTCGATACAGTAAAACCTATTGCCTCTAAATACGATTCCAGAAGAGATGAAAATTAATCAAGTGATTGAGCACTGACGACGTCATTCGGCAAGTCATTCCACATCTGTATAACTGCGGGAAAAAAAAGCATGCTTAAACGTGTTACAACGTTGTTCTGCTGGAGTGACGATTCGGAGCCTTTATGTATTCGTCCTTATTTATATTGACTAAGTTGCGTGAAAGAAGGAAAGGAAACTTCAAACTGGCTAACTTTAGTCGGTTAGCAAGAGTTGGGACACGTGCTTGCAAACGCAGCGCGTAAACACTTTCCTACCTGGCATACTTGGAGTAAACAAATCTTAGAGCCCTGTTTTGGATTTTTTTCCAAAACATCATTCATGTTCTTTTGGTGTGGGTTCCAAACTATTGCTGCGTATTCTCGGACGGGTCTAATTAGCGTTTTGTACGCTGTTCGTTTAACTTGAGGAGAAGTGTCAGAGCACTTCTGCTCAATAAACAGAGCAGTTATTAAATGGAATGGAACGGCTACCGTATTTGTGTACAAGTACAACACGGCTAATGTTCCAGTCATTAGGAATCGTGGAAGATATGGACTGAGTGAAAATCAATTCCAAGAAGCGGCTAGATTGTGACCTGGCACCCTTTAATGCTTTAGACATTATGCCGCCATGGCCGGGCACACTGAAATGTTTAAGTTTATCGATTAAGTTCTCGATTCCCTGAGTAGTCATAATACCATCCGACATTTCCGTATAATTCGTGGATGTCAACGTAGGAACATAAATAGCAGGTTCACAAGTGAAAACCGAGCAACAATACGAGTACATGACATCAAAACGCACATCTCCTGGGACAGGTGACTCATCCGAATTTATCAACGCGATCCCATGACACGGAGTACCTTTAGGTGACAACGAGCTCCAGAATTTGCGAGGGTTGTCACGAACAATGCCAGAAGGTCCAGGGGAAAACCTTTTCCCTTAGACTGCCTCCGCAAAGTTGTGCAGTCCCGCTGCACTGTAGAGTATCTTTCCCTCTTTTCGGTAGTGTTACTTCGGTTGAGTTCGCGGAAAAATGCACTTTTTCTAGATGGTTACTTTCTAACAGACAGACAGACAGACAGACAGACAGACAGACAGACAGACAGACAGACAGACAGATAGATAGATAGATAGATAGATAGATAGATAGATAGATAGATAGATAGATAGATAGATAGATAGATAGATAGATAGATAGATAGATAGATAGATAAGGGTCTTAGAATACCAGGGCCTGACGGCATCACCACGAATACGCACAAGAGGAATATAAGCATGAAAAGGCGACAAATGTTTGCTCTTGTAGCAGTGGTCTCAAACTGAACTGAGGCCGCCGTGATGAAATCTGATCCCTCAAGGACCAGGACACTTAACACCTTCCCGTCCACGCCTATACACATCGATAGCCTGCTATGGATGGTTTTCAACTTCAAATTTTGTCGCAGTAGAAGCGGTTACGGGCAACTGGCGTCACCAGTCCTATAAGCAAGAACTTGTTTTCGGATTTCGCTTTTTTGTTTATTTCTTGCACCTCGGAGGGAGCTTTAAGGTGCCGCTTAAATTGAGAGGGCCGAGCGCTCGTGGCATCAAACATGGCGTCGACATCGCATGCACCTGCCTCTCGGTAACGACAAATTTCAGCGGATTCCAGCGAGTCTGAGTCAGAATGTTTCACTGATAGCAGCAGTGCAGTCTCCAAAGATGCTTCCATAATTGCTAGCGAAGACGCACAAAGGACGACATAGAAAGTAACAGGACAAGCGCTAGTTACTTTCTATGTCGTCCTTTGTGCGTGTTCGCTAGCAATTATGGAAGCAGTCAATCAACACCAACTGGCCCAGCTCAATGCTTTAACGAGTGCTCAAAAGATGATTTTGACGCGCCAACAAAAACAACAACAACAACAACAAAAAAAAACTGTATCTGCGCAGAGATAGACAAGAAGTCACCACGTAACAAGCTTCGGACAAAAAAAGAAAAAAAATTCCCGAAGCATGTTCCGTGATGACTTCTCTTCTTCGCAGATACTGTTCTTTTGTTTTTGTTGATGTTGTTTTGTTCGGCTTCTGCGCAATGCGCAAAGGTTTTATGTATGTTACATATGCCAGCAATAAACCAGTTGTTAGTCAGCGCTCTCGTCTTTCGCTCTTTCACCATCCCGTCTCCAGCGCTTTTTGTTCCTGTCTTATTCATGCACCAAAAAGTCCAGTTAGGTGTTCTCCTGCAATATTCGGAAAGTTTATGTCGTCGCATAGCACGAGATCTGCACGAGAAATGCGGGAAACTAGATCGGATGTGATGGAATGAAGTGCGTTTGTAAATAAAATGTCGGAATCAGCAGCACGTTAACAGAAACAGAGTAGGAACGTGCTCGCCGGTAGCATTATCTGGAAGCAATGGACCTCGTGGTGATTCTCAATAGATAGGAGAGGAGAGGCCAACCATTGTTCGTGAAAAACCAAGACTCCCCCCTCCCATCCTCCCACCCGGACGGCCAGACTTATCGCGCCTAAAAAGGGTATATAACCCCTTCAGCGGTGCTGGCTACGTTTGTGTACGCAACTTGTTTATGCTAGATGTGTCAAGCTATGGCAAAATGAGAACAGGATACATTGCTTGTTGGACGAATTGAACCTTCTCCATAGTCTGTATGTCTTGACTTACTGCTGCGTATGACTTCAGTATGCTGCGTATCACTGCAACCGATCACTTTGGTGATAGCAAGGAAAGTGGAGCTAGGCCGTATGAGTCCATATTTGAACAGCGCAAAAAAGACAAGGGACACAGGTGAGTAAGACGATACAGGCGCATGCTTCCTTGAAATGCAGGCCAAGTAGCCACGTGTCTCTTCACTGCGCAGAGTGCAAATGTACCCCGTGTTTTGCTGACGCAACTATACTATTTCAAAACGGCGATCAAAGAGCTATAGAGGTTGCCGAAGCTTTCTTCATTGCGAGATTAGGAGATAAATGCATAAGCCACCCTTCTTTATCCCTGTCCGATAAGAAACTTAGTTTGCTGCATAAGAATACGCAGCGCTAAAACGACACAACACACGGCGAAAACAAGGACAGCGCCCGTCCTTGTTTCCTCAACACCCTCTTTAGTCATTTAGTTTGCTGGTATCAGGGCTGTAAAATGGTAAATTGAAATCCTGATTATGTTTTTGCTGTTGGACGGAGTCATTGCGCAAGACCAGTTGTTGTATTTATATATGCTGTCTTTCCGAAAATTAAACGTCAGTTGAAAGTTAGCGCCTGTATCGTCTTATCGCCGTGTCCCTACTCTTTTTTGCGCTATTGAAATATTCACTTTGGTGAAGGTACTGCAATATTCGACGGGTCGTTCGACGTGCCGCGCTCCAGGAGCAAAGGCAAAAGTGCTACTTTGCTATTCCCGAAATGAATACAGCCAAAACCTACTTGCGCACAGATTTGGAGCCTATGATCTCATTCTTGTCATGTCAAAGTGGAACGTGAATGACTGCAGAACACTAAATATCTGATTACATACTAATTACATTGAATGACTTAAGAAAACAACAGATTGCTTCGTTTCCCTTCTTGGAATCTAATGTTGAGTGCCTTGAAATTATGCTGTGAATTTGGCACATTTGTAGGCACATCATAATTAACGCCTGAAGGGGATAATGCATTGTCCAGAAGCTGATCGCCATTGACGTCAGATCTCAGCCATGATTCTGTGATAATAACGATGTCAGTGTCGTCGTCTGGGGTGAGCACTGATAACTGTTTCCAATGTTTTTTTTTTTTTTTTTAGCATGAAACTTCGAGCATTAGTTAACATAAAGAAGTTCCGGAACTATATTAGCGAAAAAAAAAAAGAGATCCATTGTTGTAGAATGACACCGGGCATGTGGTAGAAGGTCTTTATTCTCGAGGCGCACACTGGCATCAACATAAGAAGTGAGAACAGAAAAACAACGCCCACACGATACTCTGGCCTGTATATATGTACACACGCTACGCTTGGCGCATGCGCAGGCAGCAGTAGCTTGTGAGCACGCAAGCAGTCCACCCGACTGACGTCACAACACCCATATCACAAGTTTTTTGTCTATGGTTCAATGGTATCTCATCAGGCTGTCATGGCTCAACATTTAAATGAGTATTTTCTACTTCTAGTGCTTCTCTACCTACGATAAATGCGGATCATGCTGCACATGTAAACTTTATTTCTTATTCTGGTGTCGTAGCTATGTTGCTGAACTGGCAGACTATAAGTTCGTGCGGACCCGACAATATCCCCAATATATTTCTGCGTCACTTTTCAGAGTCTTTTTCAAAATACCCAGTCGTCATTTTTCGTGTCGCTTCGTTGTCAGCGAAATCGCAAGAATCCTGGAAGTCAGCACGGGTTGTCCTTATATTCAAGAAAGGCGAACGTCTATTCTTGCAGAATTATAGACCGATCTCCATAACATCATCATGCTATAAACTTTTCGAACATATTGCCACGCGCGTTTCTTTTACTGCATTCGGTTTCCGCCCACAAAGACTATCAGCAGTACTCGGCGCAGACCGCGCCTTATTGTTCCAGAAGCTTCTCGGTTGTAGTAGATCGTTTTGTTAAGATTGCACGCAAGACGGTAACACTCAAGATTATTCGAGAGCTTGCGCGTCGACTAGTGATAAGGCTGGAATGTTCGACGCATGATTTATAAAAGCCGGCGCGTTCCAACGAAGTTCAGTTGATCGACGGCCGACGCTCTGTCGCCGCTATCAGTGCCAGTGTGTATTGCTGTAATCTGACTTTCCGTTTACCAGCCACAAGTTCGGCCCAAATAAACAGTTTCATTTTGAACCTACCGACTGCTGCCTTCGTCGACGTCACAACCACGTGACATCTGGTGGAGGTGCTTCCCGCTCCATGTACCGAACGCCCCCCTACAGCCGTGAGCCAAGCCCACACCGCCAAGGGGACACTGACGTGGACGCTGAGCAGCGAGCCAGCCGCAGGCAGCAAGGTCTTCCACCAGAATACGGACCCCTACCCGACAAGATCCGGACCACAGCGACGAAGACAACGAGCACAATGACGACCGCAGTGCCCCCCCGCGGCAATCGTGATGCAGCCACCCAGAGAGCCGCCGACGTTTCACGGATCTCCAAGAGAAGACCCCGAAACCTGGCTTGAGACATTCAAAAGGGTCTAAACATTCAACAATTGGGAAGCCGACGACAAGCTGCGCCACGTATACTTCTACCTAGACGACGCAGCTAGGACCTGGTTCGAGAATCGCGAGTCCACTCTTCGGACCTGGGACATCTTTCGCGGCACATTTTTGGAAACGTTCACGAGTGTCGTCAGAAAGGAAAGGGCTGCAACCTTGCTGGAGACACGGGTGCAACTTCCTAACGAAAGCGTCACTATATTCGCGGAGGAAATGACCCGGCTCTTCCGCCACGCTGACCCCGTCATGTCCGAGGAGAAGAAGGTTCGCTTCTTGATGCGGGGGCAAGACCTGTTTGCCGGCCTTGTACGCAACCCACCAAAGACTGTGACGGAATTTGTCTCGGAGGCCACGACGATCGAGAAGGCGCTGGAGATGCGTACTAGCCAGTACAACCGCCGCATTCCCTCGACGACCTACGGGGAGATTCAAGCGCTATATCCCGACGACCTGCGCGACACCATCAGAGCAATCGTTCGGGAGGAGCTGCGCAAATTCTTGCCAACTTCGCAGCCTCAGGTGGAGCCGATCACCGACGTCGTGCGCCAGGAAATCCGGCAAGTTCTTGGAGCACCTGAACCAGCGCAGCGTGAGCCACAAGCGATGAGCTACGCTGCCGCAGCGCGTCGTAACGCTCCCACGTGAAGACTTCGCACCACCGCAGTTCCGCCGCCAGACTTTGCCGCCATCGCCACCGACGCCATACCGTCCACCCACCGGCCAGCGTTCCGCTCCGAGGAATACCGACGTTTGGCGCGCCCCTGACCACCGCCCCCTGTGCTACCACTGCGGAGAAGCTGGCCACACCTACCGCCGTTGCCAGTACCGCCAGATGGGCCTACGCGGTTTCGCCGTCAACGCGCCTCGTCCACAGCGGGGTGAACGACCGCAAGACATCGCCGACTACCTCGCAGGAGCTCAGTGGACGCCCCGAAGACACGCATAAATGAACGTATTATGACATCATTTTTGTTGCAATAGAATATGGAATGCCTTGAAATAAAGTTGTATCGATTTGACGCATTTATAGACGGTTCTTCATGGATGGCGTCTGAAAGGGTTAAATCGTGTTTTTGTAAGTCGCTCTGACATACCAATGCTGTCGAGCATAGGTCGGCACTTTAAGGGTGTACTCACTCACCACAATTTTTTCAGCCTTCGCACTCACTCACGTTCACACTCACGTCCACTTACACTCATGAGTGCTCACTCACGTTCACACTCACCTCCACTCACACTCATGAGTACTCACTCACGTTCACACTCACGTCCACTCACACTCATGAGTATTCACTCATACTCAACTCACCACGTTCAAATGAGTGTCAGTGAGTGTGAGTTGAGTGCAGTCATGAGTGAGTGTGCCGAGCTGATCCTAGAATGGTTGCATAGTGCGAGACACCTCAGCGTCAACGCAGCTTGTGCGAAGTACACAGACGCGAGCAGACGCACGCCTCTAATCCTGTCCTTCACATTGTATAGATCCTATAAACGTCCATCCAAGCTTTGTGTTGATGGCAACTAGGCCTTGCTCTTGCTCGTGAGCGAAAACTTCGTTTAACAAAAGTTTCCACATTTGGTCAGCTCCAACAAGCGAGCTTATGCCGACTTCAAATTTTAGTCCAGGGATCTGTACAATACATTCAGGGGCTAGTTGGTGCATTCTTTCAAAAAGGAAGGATTGCACAAAAAACACGAAAAAAAAATGTTTTAGGTTTGTTGACGAGTTTATTTAATTATTACAGAGAAACAGGGTTCTTCCACCTATCAACAAACTGTGAAGGAGGTTTTAACTGGATAAGGCGCTCACACAGACACGGACACTAAAAGGAAAAAACGCAAACACAGGCGTTTTATCCCTTTTTCAGCTACAAGGCAACTGTTTAGGTTTATATTTCACGTAAAAACTAGCACGAGGCTACAGGTGGCAGTTTTTTTATATTGCCATAGCTCTTAATGACGAAAGCGTTTGTTGGATGTATCGCACACATGCGCGGAAAGAATGAATGCCTTATGGATCCGCTCAATTTAAGACAGTGAAACGTGCTATCGCGCTCATATGCCTACAAGCGCCACTGAAGAACTCCTGCTACCATAAAATGCAGGAAAGCTTTGAAGCCCAAGTTCAGACGCTGAAACAGGCTGGCTATCCGACCATGCTCACTAGCTCACTTGCACAAACCTTGTTGAAAAAAGTGAGGACTGAAATGACCACGAAAGGGTCACAGTGCGAACCTTTTAAACAAATTATTAGGTCAGTTTTTATGCGTTACATGCATAAGATAACCCATAGGTTGAAACGTGTGGCACCGAAGCGCAGTCTCCCGGTGGATTTTTTTTTTTTGCCCCCCAAGAAACTATCTTTTTTGTGCTTCAAAATAGAGCCAACCAAACGAAAAAGAAAGAAAATGCAAGAAAAAGCATGAAGACCCGTTTTTCAAATGCGCAGTGTGTGTTGTTTATAGAATACCGCTGAGATTTGGGAAGACATACACCAGCCAAAGTGGCCGATGCCTAAATGATCGTTTTCCTGATCATAAACTCGCACTATAAAATTGGCACGGGCACTCTCATACCAAATCATCGCAAAACCTGCGGGGAGAATGAAAAGCAAAAATGCAGAGCGAGACTGAAGGAAACAAAGATCCTAAACAGGAACAAGGACAAGTCAGCCCGTGACAGTCACGCCTCAGGGCGCTTTCGGCATCTCGATTCCAAAAGATGACGCGTTTTGACTGATAACATACGCCTGGCATGACAAAAAGGGCCAAGTCAGGAGCATGTTATCAGTCGAAACGCGTCATCTTTTGGAATCGAGATGCCGAAAGCGCCCTGAGGAAGCTTGGTTTTTTGGTTAAACAAGCGCACCTTTCAACGCTGTCACTCGTGCAAAGCAGGTCAGTACATGCTATGTTTGGAATGATCCACTTGACTCATCAACATCGCCTTCACAATATTTCGTCGTCTTTTCGGTGCTGCGCTTGCTCCTGCAAATTTCATTAGATTCATTTAGATGGTGCGCACCGTGGGTGGCCTTAAGAAAATGCCATTGCGTTAAAAAGTGGCATCACATTCGTTTAGATGATGCGCCTGTGGCCAGGCATACGTTCCAGGCTGAGTGGAAGCGCGCTAACACTTCATTCTCTGTTTCTTTCTCGCTTCTTTCCGCACTTCTTTTAACACCGTGATAAGACTGGACACGCCATATTAAGGCTGATTAAGAGTTCATCTAGGGTAATTAATTAGTATGTGCGTGTTAGTTAAGAATTGTTAAGGGTCAATGAAGATCACGACACAAGGATGACGCGTGCGTTTAGAAACTACACGGTATAGAGCATGAGCACGCTGTAGCATGCAAGCCCGGTTGCTCCGCGATGTGTTGTTTCAGCGCGAAGAGGGACGTACCGCGTGTTTCTTTAATGCAAGCCAACGCCTGTGTAGATACACTAGGGAATCAGGCTCGCTTGCTGGGGATGCCGCGCACACGTAGACAGCGGCTGTATTTTTTCTCGTGTGCGCCCCGTTGAGATGGAGCCACCGGTACGGCACTCCCGAGTCATTTTGTGGGCAACTAAAGATGCATCGCCTATTTTAAAAGGCAGAATATGCCGTCGCCATCATGGCTTCGAGGACCGTGTTTTTTGTCTTCAAAGTTAATAAACGGTTGTGTACACTAGCCATGTAATCAAGATATTGACGACCTTTGTATTGCTTGACGAATACTCTAACACGAAATCTTGATTGCAACC